>CM041084.1:150001742-150062673 GCA_023079485.1 Archilochus colubris
TTTTCTATTATTATTTATTTCTTTATTTTTATTTATCTTTATTTTCATTTTTATTTTTATTTTTATTTCTTTATTTTTCTCTTTATTTTTATTGTTATTTTTATCTTCATTTTATTTTTATTTTTATCTTTATTTTTTATTTTATTTTTATTTTCATCTTCATCTTTATCTTTATTTCTTTATTTTTTTACTTCTTTACTTTTATTTCTTTAAATTTTTAATTTCTTTTTATTTTATTGCTTTTGTTTTTATTTTTATATCAATATTATTTATATTTTTCTTTTAAATTTTTAATTTCTTCAACTTTATTTTCTTTCTCAGGGTTTTTTTATTTCTTTATTTTTTATATTTTTATTTCTTCGTTTTTTAATTTCTTTTGACTTTTACTTATTTATTATTATTCCTTCTTTTTTGGTTTTATGTCTTAAAATTGTTTTTATGTCTTTATTTTTGTTTTTATTTCTTTATTTTTATTTTCATGTCTTTAATTTTAAAATTTCTTTAATTTTTTATTTTTTATTTTTAATCTTTTAATTTTTATTTCTTCACGTTTTTGTTTTTATTTTTATTTCTTCAAATTTATTTTATTTCTTTATCTTTTATTTTTACCTTTCTTTTAATTTTTATTTCTATTTTTTTACTTATTTTTTTATCTTTACTTTCATTTTTATTTTTATTTCTTTATTTTTATCTTTATTTTTATTTTTATTGTTATTTTTATCTTCATTTTATTTTTATTTTGTTATTTTTATTTTTTATTTTTATTTTTATCTTTATCTTTATCTTTATTTCTTTATTTTTTTACTTCTTTACTTTTTACTTTTATTTCTTTAAATTTTTAATTTCTTTTTTTTATTTATTTTCTTTTTATTTTTACATCACTATCATTTATATCTTTCCTTTTATTTTTTTATTTCTTCAACTTCATTTTCTTTCTCAGGCTTTTATTTTTATTTCTTTATTTTCTATATTTTTATTTCTTCGCTTTTTATATCTTTTGACTTCTATTTATTTATTTATTTAAATTTTTATTTCTTTTTTATTTTTATTTCTTAATTTATTTTTTTTTCTCTCCTTGAGCTGTTTCAGGCATTCCAAGAACATTTCTTTAGGATTCATTTGCTTTGGGATTCTCAAGTTGGGGCCCCTCCAGCCCCATCTCTGAGAGGGGGCGGGGGGGAAGGAGCCAAAAAGGCCATTTCAGAGCATTTAATTTTATTTTATTTTATTTTATTTTATTTTATTTTATTTTATTTTATTTTACTTTATTATGTTATGTTATGTTATGTTATGTTATGTTATGTTATGTTATGTTATGTTATGTTATGTTATGTTATGTTATGTTATGTTATTTTATTTTCTGCCCCTGTACTCAGCCCTGGTGAGGCCACAGCTTGAGTCCTGTGTCCAGTTCTGGGCCCCTCAGCTCAGGAAGGAGATTGAGGTCCTGGAGCAGGTCCAGAGAAGAGCAAGGAGGCTGTGAAGGGATCCAGCAGAATTCCTGTGAGGAAGGGCTGAGGGAGCTGGGGGTGTTGAGGCTGGAGAAGAGGAGGCTCAGGGGAGACCTCATCACTCTCTACAACTCCCTGAAAGGAGGTTGGAGCCAGGGGGGGGTTGGGCTCTTTTCCCAGGCAACTCTCAGCAAGACAAGAGGGCAGGGTCTCAAGTTGTGCCAGGGGAGGTTTAGGTTGGATATTAGAAAGAATTTCTTTATGGAGAGGGTGATCAGACATTGGAATGGGCTGCCCAGGGAAGTAGTGGATTCTCCGTGTCTGGAGATATTTCAAAAGAGACTGGATGTGGCACTCAGTGCCATGGGCTGGGAACTGCAGCAGTAGTGGATCAAGGGTTGGACTTGATGATCTCTGAGGTCCCTTCCAACCCAGCCTGTAGAGAGACAAGATAAACCAGGTGCCTCGAGTTGCCAGTGAGTGGGTGTGAGTCCACCTGTGCCTGATTAGGACAGGCCCCTATTGAGCATGAGCAAGATCAGGGGGCCAATAAAGGTGGGACACACACCCACAGAGGAAGCTCAGTTCACTCTGGTGCGAGGCATGGAGAGGCCAGCAGCTCGTCGAGCCTCTGGAACAAGAAAGGCTCTTCCCACTACACTTCTACCCTGGAAGCTCTGTGTGGTGGCTGGAGTCCTGGAAGAGACCAGCAGCTCGTCGAGCTGCTGGCCTCTCCATGCCTCGCACCAGAGTGAACTGAGCTTCCTCTGTGGGTGTGTGTCCCACCTTTATTGGCCCCCTGATCTTGCTCATGCTCAATAGGGGCCTGTCCTAATCAGGCACAGGTGGACTCACACCCACTCACTGGCAACTCGAGGCACCTGGTTTATCTTGTCTCTCTACACCAGCCAATTCTATGATTCTATGATTTTATTTTATTTTATTTCAATCACCCTCCCCTTCTCGAGCATTTCAGGGCTTGAAATCAGGTTTAATGAAAGAATTCAAGAAAAGGGCAAGATCAATAAAATAATGAAAATTCATTTTAAAAATGCAATAAATTGAATAAGAGAAAACGAAATAAAATATAGAATATATTAAAAGAAAATAATATAAGATATAGAATAAAAAAATAAAATAAAGCAAGACTAAAGTGAAATAAATAAAATAAAATAAAATGAAAAATGGAATAAAATGAATTTAAAATATTAAACTAAACTAAACTAAAATATAGAATAAAAAAGTAAAATAAGCCAAGATTAAATTAAAACAAAATAATTAAAATAAAATAAAAATTGGAATAAAATAAATTAAAAAATAAACTAAAATGAAAAATAGAATAAAAAAATAAAATAAACCAAGACTAAATTAAAACAAAATAAATAAAATAAAATGAAACAAAATAAAAATTGGAATAAAATAAATTTAAAAATAAACGAAACTAAACTAAAATATAGAATAAAAAATAAAATGAACCAAAACTAAACTAAAACAAAATAAATAAAGTAAAATAAAATAAAATAAAAATTGAAATAAAAATAATTTTAAAAAATAAAATTAAACTAAAATATAGAATAAAAAAAATAAACCAAGACTAAACTAAAACAGAATAAATAAAACAAAACAAAACAAAACAAAATAAAATAAAACAATATAAATTAAAAATTGAAATAAAATAAAATTTAAAAGAAACAAAACTAAACTAAAATAAAATACAGAATAAAAAAATAAAATAAACCAAGACTAAACTAAAACAAAATAAATAAAATTACCACAACAAAATAAAATATAAAATAAAAAATACAAAATAAAGTTTAAATATAAAAAAGAATATAAACCAAACCAAAATAAAATGTAGAATGAAATCTAAAATAAAATAAATAAAATAAAATAGAGAATAAAATAAACCTAAATAAATAAAATAAAATAAAATAAAGATTAAAATAAGCCAAAATACAATAAATAAAACAAAATTAAACAAAACAAAATCTAAAATGAAATCTATAAAACAAAACAAATAAAATAAAATAACAAAAGAAGGAAAAAAACCCAAAACCAAAAAAAACCCCAACCAACACCTCTTTGGATTTTCACCACAAATAAAAATACCCCTTTCCCCTAGACCTTTCCTGGCACACCTTGCTTTGTCACCCTCTGATTTTAGTTTGAAAACCTCCTGTTTTTTCCAAAGAGCTGGAAACCCCCCTCCTGCAGCTTTTCCACCCAAAATCCCAGCAGGGAAGCCCGGGAATTTCTCCCCCATCCTTGGGGACCCCCAGAGGACCCCCAGGTTGCTTCTCCCCCATCCTGCTGCCACCCCCCAAAACAGGGACCTCACCCCCCCCTGAGCCCTGCAGAGAATGTTCCATCACTTAGAATCATAGAATCATAGAACTGGCTGGGTTGGAAGGGACCTCAGAGATCATCAAGTCCAACCCTTGAACCACCGTTGCGGTTGCTAGACCATGGCACTGAGTGCCACATCCAGTCTTTTTTGAAATATCTCCAGGGACGGAGAATCCACTACTTCCCTGGGCAGCCCATTCCAATGCTTGATCACCCTCTCCATAAAGAAATTCTTTCTAATCTCCAACCTAAATCTCCCCTGGCACAACTTGAGTCCCTGCCCTCTTGTCTTGCTGAGAGTTGCCTGGGAAAAGAGCCCAACCCCCCCCTGGCTCCAACCTCCTTTCAGGGAGTTGTAGAGAGCAACGAGGTCTCACCTGAGCCTCCTCTTCTTTAGGCTGAACACCCCCATCCCACTCAGCCTCTCCTCATAGGATCTGTGCTCGAGTCCCTTCACCAGTCTGGTTGCCCTCCTTTGGACCTGCTCCAGCACCTCAATCTCCTTCCTGAGCTGAGGGGCCCAGAACTGGACACAGGACTCAAGCTGTGGCCTCACCAGGGCTGAGTACAGGGGCAGAATCCCTTCCCTGGACCTGCTGGCCACGCTGTTCCTGATCCAGGCCAGGATGCCATTGGCCTTCTTGGCCACCTGGGCACACTGCTGGCTCATGTTCAGCTTCCTGGCAATCCAAACTCCCAGGTCCCTTTCTGCCACTCTGTGCCCAGCCTGGAGCTCCCCATGGGGTTGTTGTGGCCAAAGTGCAGGACCCGTCACTTGGCCTTGTTGAACCTCAACACTTTCAGGGATGGGGAATCCACAGATTCTCTGGAAAACCAGGGTCTCACCAGCCTCATGGAAGAGAATTTCTTCCCAGTGTCTAAATTAATGTCTAAATGATCCCAAATCTCCCCTATTCCATCCTGAAACCATTCTCCGTCATCCCATCACTCCAGGCCCTTCCCCAAAGTTCCTCCCCAGTTTTCCTGGGACTGGAAGATGCTCTGAGATCTCCCTGGAACCTTTTCTTCTCCAAGCCATGGAAGGAGTCCTCATCTGCCAGTCAGACTCCTCCCAAGGCACTTTTTCTCCCCATTTTTCAGGGCTTGATGGCTCCATCCTTTTCCCAGCTCAAGCCTTGGCATTGGGATAAAATTATCCCCTGGCTTCGTCTGTTTTTTGGAGCTGTGAGGTTGATGACAGCCAAACTCCAGCCTGGCCCTGATGGAGTCACCTCCCAACTCCTCCTGTCACCCACCCAGTGAGTCCCTCAGGTAATTAAAGTACTGATTGGGATCTCTGAAGGGACATTCCTGATGTCATTCCTAATTGTTTGTTGCTTCATCTCCATGCTGCCTCTCCCCACTGGAAGGACTCTGGTGTTTGCCCTTTTAAGCACCGCATTTGGTTTCTTACTCCAGGAACCTTTTCTCCATTTCTAGCACAGGGATTTTTAACCCTTTTGGAGGCCAACAGCTTTCTCTCCCTACATCTGGTGAGTTGGGAATCTCATCCCCAAATCCCAACAATAAGACCACACTGAGATATGGCAGTATCTTCCTCCCACACCCTGGACCACCTCCTGTAGGGTCCTCCTCTCTTTTGCACCCTGCAGTGGCCTGAACCTTCCTGAACATTTCTACTCCTTGTGCTGAGGAGAAAAAAAGGTTCCTTCACCTCTCTTCCACCTCTCCCATCTTGGGATGGGGTCAGAAAAGCTGATGACAACAGCAAGTGACACAACTTCCTTCTTTTTAGGGTCCTCCAAGCAATAAAAGGGTCAAGGATGCCTTGCACAATGGTACAGAAAGGGGCACAGGCTCCTTTTATTTTATTTTATTTTTTATTTTAAAGCTGGAATATTGTGTCCAGTTCTGGGCCCCTCAGTTCCAGAAGGACAGGGAACTGCTTGAGGGAGAACCACCCGGATGAGGAAGGGAGTGGAAATCTCCCTGATGAGGGAGCTGATGGGCTTGGAGAAGAGAACTGATGGGTGGTGTTGTGTGGGGGGGTTTTTTTTTTTTTTTTTTTTTTTGTGGTTTGTGTGTTTGGGTGTTGGGGGGTGTTGGGGGGGTGGGGGGGTGGTTTGTGGGGGTGTGGGTTGGGGGTGTTTGTGGGGGTGTGGGTTGGGGGTGAGAGCAACCTCATCAATATATTGATAAATCTGTAAAGGGTGAGTGCCAGGAGGATGGATCCAGGATCTTCTCAGGGTTGTCCCATGATGGGACAAGAGACAGTGGGTACAGACTGCAGCATAGGAGGTTCCACATAAATAAAAGGAAAAGATTTTTCATGGAGAGTGATGGATCCCTGGCTGCCCAGGGAGGTTTTGGAGTCTCTTTCCCTGGAGACTCTCAAACCCCACCTGGATTTGTCCCTGTGTCACCCACACTGGGTGCTCCTCCTCTGACAGAGGGGTTGGAGGACCCTTTCAAGAACCCTTCCAAACTCTGTGATTCAGGGTAATTTTCAGGATGGCTTCATCAAGGTGTTAATGACCATCATAATGACATCATCACCTCTCTTTGGTCCCAGTTGGTCAAAATTAGTGGTTAAGAACCACACCCACCCCTTCTTCTTCCCCACTCACCTTGGGTGTCTTGAAGAAGGGTAATTGCCACCAAGGGAGTTTTGTACCATGGGAGGAGGAATATTTTCATAGAATCATAGAGTTGGCTGGGTTGGAAGGGACCTCAGAGATCATCAAGTCCAACCCTTGAACCACCGTTGCGGTTGCTAGACCATGGCACTGAGTGCCACATCCAGTCTCTTTTGAAATATCTCCAGACACGGAGAATCCACTACTTCCCTGGGCAGCCGATTCCAATGTCTGATCACCCTCTCCATAAAGAAATTCTTTCTAATATCCAACCTAAACTTCCCCTGGCACAACTTAAGACCCTGCCCTCTTGTCTTTTTTGAAAGTCTTCTGGCAAAAGAGCCCAACCCCCCCCTGGCTCCAACCTCCTTTCAGGGAGTTGTAGAGAGTGATGAGGTCTCCCCTGAGCCTCCTCTTCTCCAGCCTGAACACCCCCAGCTCCCTCAGCCTCTCCTCGTAGGGTCTGTGCTCGAGTCCCTTCACCAGCCCAGTTGCCTCCTTTGGACCTGCTCCAGCACCTCAATCTCCTTCCTGAACTGAGAGGCCCAGAACTGGACACAGGACTCAAGCTGTGGCCTCACCAGGGCTGAGTACAGGGTCAGAATCCCTTCCCTGGACCTGCTGGCCACGCTGTTCCTGATCCAGGCCAGGATGGCATTGGCTTTCTTGGCTACCTGGGCACACTGCTGGCTCATGTTCAGCTTCCTGTCAATCCAGACTCCCAGGTCCCTTTCTGCCTGGCTGCTCTCAGCCACTCTGTGCCCAGCCTGGATGGAGCTCCCCATGGGGTTGTTGTGGCCAAAGTGCAGGACCCGGCACTTGGCCGTGTTGAACCTCATCCCGTTGGAATCAGCCCAACTCTCCAGTCTGTCCAGGTCCCTCTGCAGAGCCCTCCTGCCTTCCAGTTGATCCACATTCCCCCCAGCTTAGTGTCATCTGCAAACTTGCTGATGATGGACTCAATCCCCTCATCTAAATCATCAATGAAGATATTGAACAGAACTGGGCCCAACACTGATCCCTGGGGGACACCACTAGTGACCGGCTGCCAACTGGATCAGCACCGTTCAGCACCACTCTCTGGGCCTGGCCCTCCAGCCAGTTCCTAACCCAGCACAGGGTGCTCCTGTCCAAGCTGTGGGCTGACAGCTTTTTCAGGAGGATGCTGTGGGAGACGGTGTCAAAGGCTTTGCTGAAGTCCAGGTAGACAAACATCCTTTTAACATCCTTGAGCCTTGGTGCCTTTTGGACAAGGGAAATAATCCTTTTCTCTTCAGCTCTGATTCAGTTCTCCTTATATTCATAAAATTTTCAGGGTTAGAAGGGACCTTTAAGATCATCTACTTCCAACCATGGGCTATAAAAATGCTTTCCTGCAGCAAAAGCTGAGCAAGCCAAGAAAAAAAAAAAACAATAAAACCTCAAAATCCTCCAAAAAAACCAAACCAAGAAAAAAACCATCCACACCCAGTTTTGCCTTAAAGCAGCAAAAACTTAAAAAAACCCAAAAAACTGACTGTGTTTTTCTGCTGCTGAAGGATGTACAAACCCAGCACCATGAAATATTAATTATTCGAGTCTGTCCAACTGGGATTCCTCAGTGCTTTCAGAGAGCTGAATAATTCCAGCAGGCAGGGGAAAAAAAAACAACAACAAGACACAAGTCTCTTTCTTTTTTGTGAGCAGACCCTGTGTGGGGAGTAAATTAAAGCTTTGGGGCATTCAAAGGGACAGGAGGGGGCTGGGGTTGCTTTTTTGGGGTGACAAATGCAAAGGATGAAAGAAAGATTGAGAGAAATGGGGGAGTGATGAAGAGGGGAAGGGAGGAGCATCACCCAACGTGGCTCCTTCAGCATGAAGATCTGCCCTAAAAGCATGGGGGAACTGGGAGAAGGAGGGGGGAAAGGGGAAATTAGGAGTTCATTAATAAATGCAAGCACACAACTCTGTTATTCAGCACGTCACAAAAAACACATTCATCCATGGGCACCAGGTCAAGGCAGATTTGCTCAGCACAGCTCAAAGCCCCTTTTGTCCTCCTTGTTGACCAGGGCTGGGTTGGAAGCATCTTCCCTTGGTGCAGATTTGGAAACCCAGAGGTTTAAACATTTCTGTGTTCTTCCTATCCTCCAAAAAACACTGCATGGGAGGAGGGAGAGGCATTGAGCAGCACCCCTGGCAATGAAATATCTCTGAGCTCTCATCATTTTTTTTTTCCATCTTCCTTTTACCCTCCACAACCTCTGGAAACATCTCCTTGGGGCCTCTCTGAAAACTCTGTTCTTCTCTTATAAACCCCTCCAGCGTCCTCCACCAGCTCGACCCAAATATTTTTCATGACTTTGTGGTTACTTTTGGGGAGTGTCAGAGGGATGAGTAAACCAAGAGTGTGTTGGAAGCAAAAAGCTGCCAAGCAGAAGGTCCAGGGTGGTGATAACCCTGGGTAAGGTTCACGTGGCTCAAAGCTCTGCCACAAGCAAGCAAAACCAACATAAAACCAAGGGAAGCTGCTGGAAAGAGAGGTGGGGACTGCAGATGGGTGCAGGCTGGGCAGATAAACACCACTTTGATCCAAATGTGGCACCAAAAGCAGAGCCAACAGGAAGAGGCATGTGGGTTGGGTGTCTGGGGGTTAAAGGAGCCCAGGGAGATGTCATTGTACCCAGGCAGGGACTGGGAGTCAAACACTGGATGGAGAGGGTGCAAGGGTGAAGACTTGTGGGTGGCACCCAACACAGACTTAGGGTTTTCTGCAGAGGATTTCCCCCTTCTCCAGCAGAAACCCTGGGAGTTTGCACCCAAAACAGGTTTAGTTTTTTTGTACAGGATTTTTCCCTAATCCTGGGAGTTTGCACCAGCATAGGCTTCAGGTTTTCTGAACAGGATTTTCCACTTCTCCATCAGAAACCCTGGGAGTTTGCACCCAACACAGTCTTAGGGTTTTCTGCACAGGATTTTCCCTTCTCCATCAGAAATCTTGGGAGTTTGCACCCAAAACAGGCTTAGGATTTTTTAGACAGGATTTTCCCCTTCTCCATCAGAAACCCTGGGAGTTTGAACTCAACACAGGCTTAGGGTTTTCTGCACAGGATTTTCCCCTTTTCCATCAGAAATCCTGGGAGTTTGCATCCAAAACAGGCTTAGGGTTTTTTAGACAGGATTTTCCCCTTCTCCATCAGAAACCCTGGGAGTTTGCACCCAACACAGTTAGGGTTTTCTGCACAGGATTTCCCCTTCTCCAGCAGAACCCTGGAGTTTGAACTCAACACAGGCTTAGGATTTTTTTGACAGGATTTTCCCCTTCTCCATCAGAAACCCTGGGAGTTGCACCAACACAGGGTTTTTTCACAGATTTTCCCTTTCCAGCAGAAACCTGGGAGTTTGCAGCAAACAGGTTTAGGGTTTTTACAGGATTTTCCCCTTCTCCAGCAGAAACCCTGGGAGTTTGAACTCAACACAGGCTTAGGATTTTTTGGACAGGATTTTCCCCTTTTCCATCAGAAACCTGGGAGTCAGCAACCAAAAAGGTTTAGGGTTTTCTGCACAGGATTTCTCCCTTCTCCAGCAGAAAACCTGTGAGTTTGCAGCCAACATGGGCTTAGGATTTTCTGCAGAGGATTTTCCCCTTCTCCATCAGAAACACTGGGAGTTTGCAACCAAAAAGGTTTAGGGTTTTCTGCACAGGATTTCTCCCTTTTCCAGCAGCAGCCCTGGGAGTTTGCACCCAACACAGGAGTTTTTACACAAGATTTTCCCTTCTCCAGCATCAACCCTGGGAGTTTACACCCAACACAGGCTTCAGGTTTTTTGCACAGGATTTTCCCCTTTTCTAGCAGCAACCCTGGGAGTTTGCACCCAAAAAGGTTTAGGGTTTTCTGCACAGGATTTTCCCCTTCTCCAGCAGCAACCCTGGGAGTTTTCACAGCTTCCTTTCTGAGGTTTTTTTTTTCCCTCTCCTCTTCCCTGAGCCTGGTGGCTCCCAGGTGTACCTGAGATAAAGTCAGATTGCAGGAAAAACCTCTCCAGAGATGCAGGACATGCAGGAGCAGCATCACCCATCCCAATCCCAGGACTAACAGAGCCACTTTGCCACCAAGCAGCTTGGGGTGACAGAGCTCAAGAAGCAAGGGAGAAAGCTACAGCTTAGGAGGCAACACAGAGCAGGAGGTGGTGACCATAATATTTTTATCTACTCTGTATGTCCATACTCTGCTGTGGGGGAATCTGACCATGTCCTTCAGGCCTTCAGGAGACACTTTGTCCCCCCACCATTGAGGAGATGGAGAAGGACACAGGCACAGGACCTTTCTGCCATCTCAATCTTTTGCCAATCTGGGTCCTGGACATGCACTCAGGTTGCACAAGAAGCTTTGGCAGCAATAGGAGGTGTAGGAAGCCAGGCCCAGGCTGAAGTTGTGGCGTGGACAGGTTTCAGAGCACTTCTTGGTGATCCTCTTCCAGAAAGACAGAAAACCTGGCCCAAAGAAAGGAAGAAGCAGCATTAGCAAGGAGAGTTTCCTGACTGCTCCTCTCTCTTGGACAGAAAGGAGATGGAATAATGAGTCCCAAGGACCAACATGGCCAAGGAGACTCAACGTGATCCCACCACAGCCCAATAATTGTTGGTGACCATCTACATAAAGTGTTCAATGTCCCTTTTGGGCATCTGGCACCTCCCAGCACAGATTCCCATGCCAAGGTTTTCTTGGATGTGGCATCCATGAGCCAACGTTCATGCCTGGGTTGAAAGCACAGTTCCAGCTTTTTTTAATCAAAGGAAATAATTTTATTCCCTCTACTCTTTCTAGACCTTCCCATCCACTCTGGCTACCTGCTCCTCTTCACTTCCTTGTCTAACCAAGGTTCAGATTTATTTTTCCTCTGAGGGATCCTCTCTTTGTCCTTCTCTCAGTGGTTCCTGCCTCTCCAGGCAGCCATAAAACCAAGCCTAAAGAGGACAACCTCACCCTGTGGTGGAGAGGAGGATTTCAAACCCATGCTCCACCTCTCCCATGCCCTTCCCCGTGACTCCTCAGCCCATCTATCCATAAAGGGCAACCAAACCAAATCCAAGTCCAAACCCCACATCCCATTCCTCAGTCCCCATCAGAGGATGTCCACCCAGCACGTACCAATTCCTACGGAGGCAACATTGGTCACACAGTACTCATCCTTGTCTGAGCACTTCTGGGCTTTCAGACAGCTCCAATTGCTTTGTTGCCAGTCACAGGTGTAGCAATACAAGCCACTTGCTGCAGGAGGAGACACAAAATATGGAGGTGGAGACAAAACATCACCAGGCCTGGAGAGAAAAAAATTGCCACCTTCTTTCCCTTGGCTCTCGAATCCAGGAGATTCTGAAAGGGATGGGGATGCAAGACCCAAAGCCAACCCAACCCCTAAAATATGCACCCTGTACCCAAAATGTGTGCCCTGCAACACACAGAAAAAAAAATCATAAACCCATCAAATGGTTTGGGTTGGAAGGGACCTCAGAGACCACCTTGATCCAACACCTCCCAAGAGATCAGGATGCTCCAAGCCTCATCCAGCCTGGTCTTCAACACTTCCAGGGATGGAGCATCCATAAATTCTATGGGCAACCAGGGTTTACAAGGCAATAAAAGCCACTTGCTGCAGAAGGAGACATAAAATATGGAGGTGGAGACAAAACATCACCAGGCCTGGAGGGAAAAAATTGCCACCTTCTTTCCCTTAGCTCCCACATTCAGGAGATGCTGAAAGGGATGGGGATGCAAGACCCAAAGCCAACCCAACCCCCACAATGTGCACCCTAGACCCAAAATGTGTGCCCTGCACAAAGAGAAAAAAAAATAACAAACCCATCAAATGGTTTGGGTTAGAAGGGACCTCAAAGACCACCTTGATCCGACACCTCCCAAGAGATCAGGATGCTCCAAGCCCCATCCAACCTGGCCTTCAACACTTCCAGGGATGGAGCATCCATAAATTCTCTGGGCAGCCTGGCTCTTACAAGGCAATACAAGCCACTTGCTGCAGGAGGAGACACAAAATATGGAGGTGGATACAAAACATCACCAGGCCTGGAGGGAAAAAAGTTGCCACCTTCTTTCCCTTGGCTCTCAAATCCAGGAGATGCTGAAAGGGATGGGGATGCAAGACCCAAAGCCAACCCAACACCCAAAACATGCACCCTGCACACACAGAAAAAAAAAATCATAAACCCATCAAATGGTTTGGGTTGGAAGGGACCTCAAAGACCACCTTGATCCGACACCTCCCAAGAGATCAGGATGCTCCAAGCCCCATCCAACCTGGCCTTCAACACTTCCAGGGATGGAGCATCCATAAATTCTCTGGGCAGCCTGGGTCTCCTTGCCCTCACAAGGGCAAGGCAATACAAGGCACTTGCTGCAGGAGGAGACACAAAATATGGAGGTGGAGACAAAACATCACCAGGCCTGGAAGGAAAAAAATTGGCACCTTCTTTCCCTTGGCTCTCGATGATGAAAGGGATGGGGATGCAAGACCCAAAGCCAACCCAACCCCCAAAACGTGCACCCTGCACCCAAAATGTGTGCCCTGCACACACAGAAAAAGAAAATCATAAACCCATCAAATGGTTTGGGTTGGAAGGGACCACCTCAAAGACCACCTTGATCCGACACCTCCCAAGAGATCAGGATGCTCCAAGCCTCATCCAACCTGGCCTTCAACACTTCCAGGGATGGAGCATCCATAAATTCTCTGGGCAACCAGGGTTTACAAGGCAATACAAGCCACTTGCTGCAGGAGGAGACACAAAATATGGAGGTGGAGACAAAACATCACCAGGCCTGGAGAGAAAAAAATTGCCACCTTCTTTCCCTTGGCTCTCGAATCCAGGAGATGCAGAAAGGGATGGGGATGCAAGACCCAAAGCCAACCCAACACCCAAAATGTGCACCCTGCACCCAAAATGTGTGCCCTGCACAAAGAGAAAAAAAAATCATAAACCCATCAAATGGTTTGGGTTGGAAGGCACCTCAAAGACCACCTTGATCCAACACCTCCCAAGAGATCAGGATGCTCCAAGCCTCATCCAACCTGGCCTTCAACACTTCCAGGGATGGAGCATCCATAAATTCTCTGGGAAGCCATGGTTTACAAGGCAATACAAGGCACTTGCTGCAGGAGGAGACACAAAATATGGAGGTGGAGACAAAACATCACCAGGCCTGGAAGGAAAAAATTGCCACCTTCTTTCCCTTGGCTCTCGAATCCAGGAGATGCTGAAAGGGATGGGGATGCAAGACTCAAAGCCAACCCAACACCCAAAACGTGCACCCTGCACACACAGAAAAAAAAATCATAAGCCCATCAAATGGTTTGGGTTGGAAGGGACCTCAAAGACCACCTTGATCCAACACCTCCCAAGAGATCAGGATGCTCCAAGCCCCATCCAACCTGGTCTTCAACACTTCCAGGGATGGAGCATCCATAAATTCTCTGGGAATCCTGGGTCTCCTTGCCCTCACAAGGGCAAGGCAATACAAGCCACTTGCTGCAGGAGGAGACACAAAATATGGAGGTGGAGACAAAACATCACCAGGCCTGGAGAGAAAAAAATTGCCACCTTCTTTCCCTTGGCTCTCCAGTCCAGGAGATACTGAAAGGGATGGGGATGCAAGACCCAAAGCCAACCCAACACCCAAAATGTACACCCTGCACCCAAAATGTGTGCCCTGCAACACAGAAAAAAAAAATCATAAACCCATCAAATGGTTTGGGTTGGAAGGGACCACCTCAAAGACCACCTTGATCCGACCCCTCCCAAGAGATCAGGATGCTCCAAGCCTCATCCAACCTGGCCTTCAACACTTCCAGGGATGGAGCATCCATAAATTCTCTGGGCAACCAGGGTTTACAAGGCAATACAAGGCACTTGCTGCAGGAGGAGACATAAAATATGGAGGTGGAGACAAAACATCACCAGGCCTGGAGGGAAAAAAGTTGCCACCTTCTTTCCCTTGGCTCTCGAATCCAGGTGATGCTGAAAGGGATGGGGATGCAAGACCCAAAGCCAACCCAACCCCCAAAAGGTGCACCCTGCACCCAAAATGTGTGCCCTGCACACACAGAAAAAAAAAAATCATAAACCCATCAAATGGTTTGGGTTGGAAGGGACCTCAAAGACCACCTTGATCCGACACCTCCCAAGAGATCAGGATGCTCCAAGCCCCATCCAACCTGGCCTTCAACACTTCCAGGGATGGAGCATCCATAAATTCTCTGGGAAACCAGGGTTTACAAGGCAATACAAGCCACTTGCTGCAGGAGGAGACACAAAATATGGAGGTGGAGACAAAACATCACCAGGCCTGGAGGGAAAAAAGTTGCCACCTTCTTTCCCTTGGCTCGCAAATCCAGGTGATGCTGAAAAGGATGGGGATGCAAGACCCAAAGCCAACCCAACACCCAGAACGTGCACCCTACACCCCAAATGTGTGCCCTGCACCCAAAATGTGCACCCTGCACCCAAAATGTGTGCCCTGCACACACAGAAAAAAAAAATCAAAAACCCATCAAATGGTTTGGGTTGGAAGGGACCACCTCAAAGACCACCTAGATCCGACCCCTCCCAAGAGATCAGGATGCTCCAAGCCTCATCCAACCTGGCCTTCAACACTTCCAGGGATGGAGCATCCATAAATTCTCTGGGCAGCCAGGGTTTACAAAGCAATACAAGGCACTTGCTGCAGGAGGAGACATAAAATATGGAGGTGGAGGCAAAACATCACCAGGCCTGGAGGGAAAAAAGTTGCCACCTTCTTTCCCTTGGCTCTCGAATCCAGGAGATGCTGAAAGGGATGGGGATGCAAGACCCAAAGCCAACCCAACCCCCAAAATGTGCACCCTGCACCCAAAATGTGTGCCCTGCACACACAGAAAAAAAAATCATAAACCCATCAAATGGTTTGGGTTGGAAGGGACCTCAAAGACCACCTTGATCCGACATCACCCAAGAGATCAGGATGCTCCAAGCCCCATCCAACCTGGCCTTCAACACTTACAGGGATGGAGCATCCATAAATTCTCTGGGCAGCCTGGCTCTTACAAGGCAATACAAGGCACTTGCTGCAGAAGGAGACACAAAATATGGAGGTGGAGACAAAACATCACCAGGCCTGGAAGGAAAAAAGTTGCCACCTTCTTTTCCTTGGCTCTCGAATCCAGGAGATGCTGAAAGGGATGGGGATGCAAGACCCAAAGCCAACCCAACACCCAAAACATGCACCCTGCACACACAGAAAAAAAATCATAAACCCATCAAATGGTTTGGGTTGGAAGGGACCTCAAAGACCACCTTTATCCAACACCTCCCAAGAGATCAGGATGCTCCAAGCCTCATCCAACCTGGCCTTCAACACTTCCAGGGATGGAGCATCCATAAACTCTCTGGGCAGCCTGGGTCTCCTTGACCTGACAGGGGGTGAGGTGGTCCCAGATGGGCCAAGAGCACCATGGGGTTGCCAGGGAGATGGGAAGGAAAGGATCTTCTGCAAGAGGATGTCCCAAGGCTTGGGACAACCCTGTGTGGTTGGTGGAGACTCCGTAAGAGAAGTTGGGAGTGAGCATTGGCAGCTGGAGAGGGTTAACTGGGGGTTAGGGGGGTCAGTGTCCCAGGGTTGTGTGTTTGGGTGGGATTCAGTGGCCTCAAAGAGGTCTCCATTTCCTGGGTTTGGAAATAAAAAGAAGGATAGGGCAAGATATAAAATAAAATAAAATAAAATAAAATAAAATAAAATAAAATAAAATAAAATAAAATAAATAATAAAATTAAAATAAAGAAAAAATAAAATAATAAATCAAATAAAATAATAAAACAAAATATGAAAAAAATAATAAATAATACATAAAATAATAAAAGAAAACAAAATAAAATATAATGTAATAAATAAAAATAAAATAGAATAATAAAATAAAGGTATAAAATAAAATAAAAATAAAACAATAAAAAAATAAAATAAAACAAAATAAAACAAAATAAAATAAAATAATAATATATAAATATAAAAATAAAATAATAAATTAAAATAATAAAACAAAATATAAAATATAAAATAAAAAATAAGAAACCATAAATCATAAATCATAAAATAATAAAACAAAATATAATATAATATAATAAAAATAGAATAATAATATAAAGATACAACATAAAATAAAAATAAAGCAATAAAACAATAAAAAATAGAATAAATTAAAATAAAATACAATAATATACAATAAAATACAAATACAAATACAAATAAAATAAAATAAAATAAAATAAAATAAAGATATAAAATAAAATAAAAATAAAACAATAAAAATTAAAATAAAACAAAACAAATTAAAATAAATTATAATAAAATAAAATAAAATAAATAAAATAATAATATTTAAATATAAAAAGAAAAAATAAGTCAAATAAAATAATAAAACAAAATATAAAATAATAAATAATTATTAATAAACAAGAAATAATAAAATAATAAAATAAAACAAAATATAAGATAATATAATAAAAAATAGAATAATAAAATAAAGATACAAAATAAAATAAAAATAAAACAACAAAACAATAAAAATATAATAAATTAAAATAAAATACAATAATATACAATACAATACAATAAAATGAAATGAAATGAAATGAAATGAAATGAAATGAAATGAAATGAAATAAAATAAAATAATAAAATAAAATAAAATAAAATAAAATAAAATAAAATAAAATAAAATAAAATAAAATAAAATATGAGGAGAAGGGCTTTTAACTCTTCATTGAATGACTCCAACCCTAATACACATGAAGTCAAACACTTCATTTTTACTGTCTGGGTCACCAAACCTAGAGCAGCCTCCCTTTTGGCACAAAAACCAATTTCTCTGTCCCCTGGGCCTTCTTAATATAGGAAATTTGTCAGAATCGTTATTCTGGTGAGTGAAGAAAGTTAAATAAAGATTTTCTTAGGCCCCCATGAGACAGGAATAACCACCCCAAAATCATTTATCTGCACCAATGTGGCAAATCCCCACCTGCTGGCAAGGCCTTCTTTTAATGACAAAACTAAAAGATATCTCACTGCTTGATAAGATCTGAGACTTCAAGAAGGCTCTGATTTCATTTTCAATCTCTCCGTGAAACAAAAGGTGTGATCAATAATGCAAATAATATCATAGAATTGGCTGGGTTGGAAGGGACCTCAGAGATCATCAAGTCCAACCCTTGACCCACTCCCACTGCAGTTCCCAGCCCATGGCACTGAGTGCCACATCCAGTCTCTTTTGAAATATCTCCAGACACGGAGAATCCACTACTTCCCTGGGCAGCCCATTCCAATGTCTGATCACCCTCTCCGTAAGAAATTCTTTCTAATCTCCAACCTAAACCTCCCCTGGCACAACTTGAGACCCTGCCCTCTTGTCTTGCTGAGAGTTGCCTGGGAAAAGAGCCAACCCCCCCCTGGCTCCAACCTCCTTTCAGGGAGTTGTAGAGAGTGATGAGGTCTCCCCTGAGCCTCCTCTTCTCCAGCCTCAACACCCCCAGCTCCCTCAGCCTCTCCTCATAGGGTCTGTGCTCGAGTCCCTTCACCAGCCCAGTTGCCCTCCTTTGGACCTGCTCCAGCACCTCAATCTCCTTCCTGAGCTGAGGGGCCCAGAACTGGACACAGGACTCAAGCTGTGGCCTCACCAGGGCTGAGCACAGGGGCAGAATCCCTTCCCTGGACCTGCTGGCCACGCTGTTCCTGATCCAGGCCAGGATACCATTGGCCTTCTTGGCCACCTGGGCACACTGCTGGCTCATGTTCAGCTTCCTGTCAATCCAGACTCCCAGGTCCCTTTCTGCCACTCTGTGCCCAGCCTGGAGCTCCCCATGGGGTTGTTGTGGCCAAAGTGCAGGACCCGGCACTTGGCCGTGTTGAATCTCATCCCATTTCAGTGAACTCCATTAAACTAACAGGCATGTTTCTTTTCCAGTGGGACAAGTGAGAGAAGATCTTGTCCTTTTGCATTTCGTTTTCCCGTATACAAATCACTTGAAAGATGCAATTAAACAGAGTGATTCGTGGAAATTTATTTGCCACAGATGTGATGGATATTATTTGAAGTATAGGAGGAAGCACTCTAATGTGACACTCTAAAACATCACTGTTTAATCATTTAATTTAATGATCTCATGGTTTTAATGGCCTTTGTAAATTCAATCATTGTAAAAAGCATTAAGCTTATTTATCTCCACCTCTAATAGTAAACAAACTTGTCAGGCCTTGGAGATGGGAAGAAATCAGGGACTTTCAGCTGCACAGATTTAGGTCTGGTCCTTTTCTGCTGCTTCTAGAAAAAGCATCACTGACTGCTCTAGGAACCAGGAGGTGCCATCATTGCATCATATCATATAATTTCATTTCATATCACATTGTGTTATCATGACATCAAGAATTAGAAATAACCCCACTCTTCTATCATCTCAACAGGAAAACTCCCTGGAAAGTTTATTTTCTGGCACAGGTTGCCCAGAGAGGTGGTGGAAGCCCCATCCATCCCTGGAAGTTTTTAAGGCCAGGCTAGATGGGGCTCTGAGCAACCTGATCTTATGGAAGGTGTCCCTACCCAAGGTTGGAAAATGAGATGATCTTAAAGGTCCCTTCCAACCCTGAAAATTCGATGATTCTCAGAAAAGCAGAACAGTGTTGAGTGCTTCTGTTTTTCCTTTTTTTTTTTTTCCTTTCTTTCATAAAAACCCAGCAGTACCTGAGCCCATAAGGAAATTCCCTTGCAGGATATCAACCTCTCACACATCCAGGCTGAAATTCCAGAGAAGAAACCTCTCCCACAATATCTCCCCCAGGCTCTGAGGCCTCCCTGATGATAAAAACCCTTCTTTATCTCTTAGCCAGGGTCCATCAACCTTGCTGCCTCACCTCGATCTGCGCACACCATCAAAGCCAGCACGGCGAGGAGGGAAGCTTTCATCTCCTTTCAGTCTTCTCCACAGCCCTGGAAAAGCACCCTCACCTGGGGACAGGATATATATCTTCCCTGCCTTTGGACAGGGTGATGATGAAGGCAACAATTTGGAAAGAGGTGGGCAGGGATGATGCATTATTAGAGAGGGCAGGAATGTACGTGGGGTGTTTTCTCACCTCGCCGTTGCCTTCAGGCTGGGCTGGTGAGTCCAGAGAGGAGTGAAAGCAGTAAAGCAATTCGTCCCATTTATTACTTTTAATACTTTAATTTATCTCTGGTCAGGCTAGAAGTTCCACTGATGTCTAAGTGGGGGGTTTTGGGGATGTTTAGCTCCAATCTGATCAGCACATCTGTGGCCGGAGAGTTCATCGAAGGCTGAGACTCGAAGCAAAATGGCAATAAATAGCATCAATTATTGGTTTCATTTGAGTGGATTATTGCCAAGTGGATTTCCAGGGTTAGACCTGGAGAACTTCCAGTGTCTACAGGCAGGGTAGAACTAGCTGCACATCCATGGCTGGCAAAATAAACAGGAAATGTCTTATAAATTCTTGTTTGCTTAGGAAAGCTGCTGGTTATCTACAGAGTCCTGGTTTTCAGAGCAGCTGCAGCAAAAGAGAAATGGTTTGGGGGTTCAAAGGACACCAGAGGTTGGTTTCCAGCTTTGCAACAGCTGAGCAAAAGGTAAAAATATCTTTGTCCCCTCCTGCTATAGAGAACATGGGGTTCAAAGTCCTGCTAGGTACCAGGTAGGTATCAAGGTTTCAGCCTTTGCAATTTCTCTGCGTGTTTCCAGTTTGGGTGGAGATGAAGCTGATAATCTCAGCCCTTCTGGAGCTTCTGTTTTCTTGCCTGTCCCACTTCTGCTTCCAAGCACAGAATAACCAGGAAGCTTGGTGCTGGCTATCAGCATTTATCTCCCTGAGTCACCACTTCAAACCACCAAAGAGCAGAGAAGATGAAGCAGGATCAGTCCCTTTGAATAAAAATGCTTGGGCAATCAGTTGTCTTCTCAACCCTTCCTTCTCCACCCTGCAGGATTTGGGATGGAGGAAAAGAGAGACCCATCTGTAGCTACACAAAGTGGGGTTTAGGAGATGGAGAGGAGGAAGAGGTTCAGATCAACAAAGGAGGAGCTGAAATGAGGGGGTGTCAGGTCCTGGAACAGGTTGCCCAGGGCAGTGTTGGAGTCTCCATCTCTAAAGGGATTTAAAAGCTGCTTAAAATTGATGCTGAGGGACGTGGTCTAGTGGTGGCCTTGGCCATGTTGGGTTAAGAGTTGAACCTGATGGTTTCAAGGGTATTTTTAAACCCCAAAGTTCTATGATTCTGTGATAGGGGGAATTTCTGGCCAGGAGATCAGTCAGATGAGCAAGTGTCCCTGAGTCAGGGGTCATGTTCCTCAGAGCCATTTAAAGCATTTGGTGGGATTAATTATTGCTCATCTCAGCGAAGAGATGTCCAAAGGAAATGCAAAGGGACACCAAAACCCATAGTGTCTTCCTTTCCAAGAAAAAAAATAAAATTAGAGCAACCTTTTTTTTTTTTTTTTATGGTTGATTTGCAAATATTTTTGAGGCTTCTGACACCAGCATGAAAACACTGAGTTGGCCAACACAGCTGACACAAAGCAGGAATAACAGGATGGTGAAGTCAGCCCTGATAACCCTGTGAGCACCAACAGTTCCTCTCCAATGGACATTCACATTCTGGGTGTGGGGAGGAGAAGCCACAGCTCTTACCCAACAGATGAAATTCTTCCAGACTCTGGGACTTCGTGCCAGAGAAGATGTGTCAGCCCTTCCAGCATCACGAGGCAACAACTCAAGAGCTAAAGCTATGCCAGGGATTGCTTGGTGATTCACTGCTTGGTGTCTGTCCTTCCAGAGATGACCTTTGGGGGGAATCTGGACATCAGCCAGAGGATCAGTGTTCTGAAGCAAGAGGAGAACCCTGAGAAAGATCCATGCTGATAAAACAGTGTTTTAATTAATGAATAAGGTGCATTTCTGATTTATTTTTTGAAACAAAGAAATGCCTCCAGGGGAGGTTTAGGTTGGATATTAGAAAGAATTTCTTTCTGAAGAGGGTGATCAGACATTGGAATGGGCTGCCCAGGGAAGTAGTGGATTCTCCGTGTCTGGAGATATTTCAAAAGAGACTGGATGTGGCACTCAGTGCCATGGGCTGGGAACTGCAGCTGTAGTGGATTAAGGGTTGGACTTGATGATCTCTGAGGTCCCTTCCAACCCAGCCAATTCTATGATTCTATTATTCTATGGCTTGAGTGGCTCCTCTCTGACAGTGCTGGGGAGGAATCACCTGGAGCAGGGTTTGAAATCTCCTTGCTGAAAGTAGGGATGATCTGCAAGGCCACGGTGTCCTGGTTTGGGCCAGGATAAAGGGGATTTTCTGTCTTGGACTTTTGCTTTCAGCTGAGTCTCTTGGAAGGAGCTGCACTTGCTGAAATGAACAGCAAGTTTCTCAGGCAGTGTCTGCTGCTGGGACTGATCCCACTCGATGTTTAGAGTTCCAGCTGGAGAATGGGGTGCAGAACCAAGGCCACTGCTCAGCTCTGAGGAACATTTTGCCCTCTGGAAGGAGAAAAGGAGTCAAGAGGTCCCACCTGCAGCCCTCCTTTGGGGAGGAACAGACAAGAGAAATGGCCAGAATTGACCAAACAGAGGATTCCAGCCCATCCACCTCATCCTCAGGAGAAATTGGAGGGATCACCAGGGTCAAAGCCCTTCCTGCTTCCCCTTCTTACCCTCTCCCTCTTTGCTTGGGCATCCTGGGAGGATTCCATCCCTTCCTCTGCCTGTGCTCCTGATCCATGCCAGCCTGAATCTGTGTGTTCCTGCCTCCAGCTCCCCACTGCTGCTGACCCCAGGAGTCCAGCCTGGACTTTCCCAGGGCTGCCCTGCAGCCTGGGTGGGGATGGGAGAGTTATTGGGGGAAAGGGGGGAGGAACCTGGGATCCATTTTCCTGGAGATTTGTATAGATTTAGTCATTTTCCTATTTCTCATTCCTGTTCCATTAAAGCTGTGTAGTTTAGTTTCCAACCCATCAGTCTTTCTCCCTTATTCTCTCTCCTTCCTTTATCAGGGAGGGGAGGGGGATTAATAGAGAGAATCTGGTATTTATCAATTATTTAACTGATCTGTTATTATCAATTATTTAATTCCTGGGGCAGTGTTAAACCCTGACACATGGGAAGTGGTCCACCACTGCTCAGCTGGCAGGAGGCCTTTGATGGACAAGTGTGCTGAAGGACAAGGGTGGACGATGGGCTTCTTGGCCTTTTGAGGGTTGCAGGTGTCCCAGGTAGTTGGGAATTGACCAGCCTGGCCTCAGGTATGTCTGATGCAGATGTGGGAGGTGTGGGACTGCCATGCTTGGCATTTCCTCAGGGGCACATGGGAGACTGAGGCTGCTGGTGTCACCTCGGGTGGCCAACACATGGAGCAGAAATCAGGTTGCAGCTCTAACAGGAAATTAAAAGTACCCAGGATCATGTCCAACGTGGAGGCCAAGAGGTGAACATCAAGAGGGTCTATGAATATTCCTTCCCTTGTGCTTCTTCCTCCATTATTTTTTCAGCTATTGCATGGGACCGTGATAGTTACTCCATGTTAATTTAAGACCTTGCTGGCAATTAAACTGATTAATTGAACGTGGTGGATGATGGCATCACAGATCAAGGTATGTTCCCAGGCTGCTTATTTCCCTTGCTTGGAGATCAGAGCCTTGAGGGTATGTGAATCACATCCTTCAGGATGAGAGAGCTTGAGCCCTGATTTTACTCTTGCCTGTGCCTCCCTGTGCTACAGAATCATTTGAGGGGTGGTTAATAAACACAGCTCTGGTTGGTTGCCCTCTGCAATGTTCTGTTGAGAACAAAGATGAGAAGCCAGCCAAGGATTTGCTCATTTTCTGGGACCTTCATTCTGGGTTCCTCTTCCAAAAGACCTGGGGTCTCCATAAGGAGGGACAGAAACATTGGGACTGGGTCCCATGGGATTTCTTCCTTGTGTTTTTCCTGAAGTTTTTAGCTGTTCAGCTTCTGGGTGCTCAGAGCATAAATTCTTTGCCATTCCTAGTTGGGATCTCAGAAGGTTCCCAACTATTTCCATCCAATCCCAGCATCACCTCAGTCTGGATTCCTTGCTATCCCCCTGGCACATGAAGGGTTGCAGGACAGATGAGGTTCTCAGCGCCAGGTGTGATTGCACCCCCAGGGATTTTCCAGCCCCAAATAAAACCCAGTGGAGCAATTGCAGAATCAAACTCTTCCCCATCCTTCGTTTTGGGTGGAATTGTGGGGTTGTGGGGGAGGAAGAGACCAGGTCAACATCTTGGGTTTGGCAAGGAAGAAGAGTTCAGGTTATAAGAGAAGAAGAAACCTCTGTGTGTGTTCTTTATACCCTGGGTGAGGGCAAACTCCAGCTCTTCCCATCCTTGAATCCCATGACATTGGCTTGAAGACCAATTTTTCCTCCTGGTTCTTTCCATCTTTCTTCTCCTCCTCAGGGATTTCCCTCTGCTTGGTCCTTCAAGGCTCATTCTTTGCACTGTGACCTCCTAAAATTCAGGTCAGCCAGGTGGGGTTTCACCCCCCAACCCCCTGACACAAACCTGTCCCTCCCTAGGGAACTGGGAACTCATCCCACCCATGGGTTGACCTCAACCCAACGTGGAATTTTAAACCTTTGCATGCCAACTGCCTGAAGGGCTGTGACCCCATGAGTGCTCCTACCCCATATCCCAACCATTCCTCATTCTTGGGTGCTTAGAAGGTGACCACAGGAGTCTCAGTGTGGGGTGGAGATTCTCAGGTTCAAGAACACAGCCTGGGGCCAGGTTACACCAAGGTGTTGAAATCCTTCTGAGAACCTTCCCTTTGGCCTCCTCTCTTTCAAAAAGGGTGGGAAACTGGTGCCCCAAGGGCATCCTAAACCTCTACTGATGAGTGGTACCTAATTTGATGGTGTCTCTGGGATTTCTGCATTGCCCAAATCCCAGTTAGGTCTGGATTAAGTTCCATACAGGACCATCCTTGCTCTTGAGAAGCATCCAGCAGTGATGTCCAAGTCTCACAAGCTCCAGAGGAGGTCATCACCCTTCCAGCTTCCCTGAGGCTGGAATTATACTGCAGAAAAGCTCTCATGGAAGCAGCCACATCTATCCTAATAATGCACAGTGAGTCCATCCACAGTTTCAAGGGTTGTGTCCCACAGAGATCTCCACAGTTTCAATATCAGCATGATCCTCAGCATTATTTTTTTTTGTTTTTTGGTCTCTGACAATTCCAGATCATCTCCTTCCCAATTGGATTCAGCCACTTTGGGCACCAGTTGACCCCAAGACCAGGAATTGGCCATGGGGTATTTCATTTGTTAAGAAACCTTCCCCATCCTACCCCAGACCTTATCAGGACCAGAGTGTTGACAGCATCCTCAACCAATATTATTGGACATGCAAATTCCAGTATTTTCCAGACTTTTTTTCCATAACCCTTCACAAATTTCAGCCTGACTGAAAGAAAAAAAAAAAATAGACAGACTTTGAGCTGGGGTGGTGCTGATCAGGATTGGATCCTCCTCTTACTCACCTCTATTTGTTTAGCTCTGTCATTGCAAGAACAATCTGAGCTGGAAGTCAATACTCTACAAAAGAGGAGGATAAATAATAAAAGTCTTGGAAATTTCTTTTTTCTTTCCTTTTCTTTTTCCTTTTCTTTTCCTTTTTCTTTCTTTCTCTTTTGCTTTTTCTCTCTTTTTTGTTTTTCTTCTTCTTTCTTTTTCTCTTTCTTTTTCTCTCTTTTTCTTTTTTCTTTTTCTTTTTCCTGTTCTTTTTCCTTTTCCTTTTCCTTTTCCTTTTCCTTTTCCTTTTCCTTTTCCTTTTCCTTTTCCTTTTCCTTTTTCGTTTTCTTTTCCCTTTTCTTTTTCTTTTTTTTTCTTTTTCTTTTCCTTTTCCTTTTTCTTTTTCTTTTCCCTTTTCTTTTTCTTTTTTTTCTTTTTCTTTTTCCTTTCCTTTTTCTTTTCCCTTTTCTTTTTCTTTTTTTTCTTTTTCTTTTTCCTTTTCTTTTCCTCTTTCCTTTTTCTTTTTCTTTTTTTCTTTAACTTTTTCTTTTCCTTTTTTTTTTCTTTTTTCCTTTTCTTTTTCTTTTTTCCTTTTCTTTTTCTTTTTCTTTTTTCCTTTTCTTTTTCCTCTTCGTTTTCTCTTTTTCTTTTTCTTTTTCTTTTCCATTCCATTTTTCCCTTTCTTTTCCTTTATCCTTTCCTTTTTCTTTTTCTTTTTCTCTTTCTTTTTCTCTATTTAATGGTGGCTGCAGAATCCTGTTACATGAGAAGCTATGAAAGAATAACTGAGGGATGCATCTCTTCTCCATCAAGCTCCAGGTTGGCTTTTCCCTGCCTGGACATCAGATGCTCAGAAGACATTCTGGAAATAAATGAGCTCTAAATTAAAATTATAAATGTCTGCAAGCACTGGGAGACCAGGATGGGTTAAGAAGCTTCCTCATGATATCCAATAAGGATCTCATCACCTTCCAGTCCAGAGAAAGAGCCTGAAAACATCGACCAAAACTGCAATTCCTAGCACCCCTATGGGAGGTCCCATCCCAGACTCTTTGTTGGGATTGCAGTTGTTGCAACATCCATGGGGGTGTTGAAACATCCTGCACTTTGAGACCTTGGTTTTGCTGAGCTGCTGCTGAGTGCCTGGATAAAAAAAGTCAAATAAAACCAACCCATAAATCTTTCTTCCAAGGGCAAACCCTGATTTGGCTGTGTAAGAAGCCTGTGAGGTCACACAGGTCTGCATGGGTTATAGTGTTCAAATAACTACTACTAACTTCATTATCTTAATTAAAGAAATGATTTGGCTTGATTTAATTCTTTCATGGGAAGGTGGTGACCCAGGTTGTCCAGAGAAGCTGTGGCTGCCCCATCCTTCGAAGTGCTGAAGGTTGGATGGGGTTTGGAGAAACCTGGTTTAGTGGGAGGTGTCTGTGGCCATGCAGGACTGTTGGGACCAGATGATCATTAAGGTCCCACCCAGCCCATTCTGTAATTCTTTGACTTCTTAAAGACCACTGGGCTTATAGATTTTCCCAAAAAAATCCCAGCTCCCTCCAACCCAACCCAAAGCTTCTCAGTAACCCTGAACAACTCACTCAAGTCCCTGCAGAAGTCAGGGACAGCATCAGGAGAGCCTTCACCTCTCTTTGCTCTTCTCTACCTTGCCTGGGCTCCAGGAGAAGCAGTTCCCAACCCTCAGACAAGTCGTAGATGGGAGAGTGACCAAGGCAAAGGTTGCCACAAGTCAACCCAAGGATTGCCCAGCTCAGAGCAGAAGGCTGAAAAGTTCTTGAGGAGTTTTCCAGCAGACTTCTCACGTCTGCTCTCTTGTGAGCCGGCTCTGTCTGAGCAGAACTTACTTCATATCCCCAAAATAAGTCAAAAGGAAAGATGTTATTGCTGGTAGCAGTGGTTCCTCTTTGTAAGAAAAGAGGAAAAGAAAAAAAATCTGTGGTAGAAAGTTGTGACCAACCTAGAAGGAAGCAAGGCCACCCAAGAAGGGGGATGGGAACTCATTGCTCTTAGGGAAAAGGGGATTAAAGCTTCTGGGCCAGCAAAAAGGAGCCACATTTTGAAGATAACAACCAACTCCTCTTGCCCAGTCAGGGTCAAACTTAGAGCCCTGGGTTTCTCCCCCCTGCAGCTATGTGGATTTCCCCTCCTTGACTTGGCCCAAGTGTTGCTCTCCCAGCTCTGTTACTACAGCTCTAATATTGGTGTAACACCTGCAAGGATGAGGGAAGCCCAAGAGGACCAAAGAAAGCCTGGGAGAAAGATGCCAAGCTCCAAAAATCTCCTCTTTTGGGCCAGGAGAAACCAAACCATACATGAATGTAGAAATATTAGTGGAATAATATTCCTGAAGTCTCCTCCAGGAGTGATTATTGGTCTAGACACAGCTACTAGAGGAAAACAGAGACTGATCCGACACAGTTTGGTGTTACTAACACAATTACACACGCTTAGTAGTTTCTACTCCCTTCTCATGGTATTTTGCTCACTCTTCCTACTCTTGGGGGTTTCATGGTAGTGGCATGACAGTGAGTTGGCAGCAGCTGGGATGCTCTGTGCCAGGAAAAATCAGATGTTCCTGTTGCTTCCTCCTAGAATCCACTCAGAGTCTTTTCAATTATGTTTACTAACTTCTGGTTTTTTTGTTTTTTGTTTTTTTTTTCATGCTATTTTTGTCAGCCTGAAGCTGCATGATGCATCTCCTGTCACCCAGGTTAGGTGCTGCTTTAGGAGTGTTTGTTACTTCTAAAACCAACCCAGTCCAGCTCCAAGTTTGCTGAGTGGTCCCCATTGCCAGCCCTGACCCCATCTGTGAAGCACATAGAACCATGGGATCATCATGGTTGGAAAGGACCTTCAAGATCATCGAGTCCAACCATCACTCCTACACCACCTTAACCACTAAATCATCTCCCAAAATGCCTCTTCTGCCTTTTTTTTTTTTTTTTTAATACCTCCAGGGACAGTGACTCCACCACCTCCCTGAAAACCTGTTCCAATGCTTCACCACTCTTTTCAGAGAAGAAATTTGTCCTAGTATCAGGGAGTTGGAGAGGGCAACCTCTTCTCCAGGCTGAGCAGCCCCAAGTCCTTCAGCCTCACTTCCTAAGACCTGTTTTCCTGCCCAGTTGCCCTTCTCTGCACCCTCTCCATCACCTCCATGCCCTTCCCATAATTTGGTACCCAAAACTGAACACAGAACTCAACATGAGGCCTCACCAAGGCTGAGTCAAAGAGGAAGATCACTCCCCTTCTCCTGCTGGTCACAGTGGTCCTGGTACAAGCCAGGATGTTTTTGGCCTTCTGGGCAACCTGGGCACACTTTTGGCTCATGTTCAGCCACCTGTTCACAGGTCTGAAACCTGCAGCATGGGTGTTCTCTATCCCCTCACCCAAACCATCAGCAAAGATGTGAAATTCCACATCCCCAACTCCTCAACATCTCGGGTGTCATCCCAAGCCTGGATTGTCCTTGGGTCCTAGTTGTAGATACCTCAGAATGTTGGCTTCTGACTGCTTCCTAAATAAAGCTACAGCTGCACTAAGTGTCAGGGTTTAACACTGGCCTGGCAATTAACAAAAAGCAAATAACAGACACTCTCTATTAATCTCTCTCTCCCCCTTGATAAAGAAAGGAGAGAGAATAAGGGAGAGAGACTGATGGGTTGGAAGCTAAACTACACAGCTTTAATGAAACAGGAATGACCAAGAGGAAAAATGACTAAATCTATAAAAATCCCTGGGAAAATGGATCCCAGCTTCCTCCCTCCTTTCCCCCAATAACTCTCCCATCCCCACCCAGGCTGCAGGGCAGCCCTGGGAAAGTCCAGGCTGGACTCCTGGGGTCAGCAGCAGTGGGGAGCTGGAGGCAGGAACACACAGATTCAGGCTGGCATGGATCAGGAGCACAGGCAGAGGAAGGGATGGAATCCTTCCAGGATGCCGGGTGAAGGAAGGGAAGCAGGAAATCAGGAAATCATGGCTCGGCCCTCGTGATGCCTCAAATTTCTCCTGAGGATGAGGTGGATGGGATGGAATCCTCTGTTTGGTCAATTCTGGCCATTTCTCTTGTCTGTTCCTCCCCAAAGGAGGGTTGCAGGTGGGACCTCTTGACTCCTTTTCTCCTTCCAGAGGGCAAAATGTTCCTCAGAGCTGAGCAGTGGCCTTGGTTCTGCACCCCATTCTCCAGCTGGAACTCTAAACATGGAGTGGGATCAGTCCCAGCAGCAGACATTGCCTGAGAAACTTGCTGTTCATTTCAGCAAGTGCAGCTCCTTCCAAGAGACTCAGCTGAAAGCAAAAGTAAAAGACAGAAAATCACCTTTATCCTGGCCCAAACCAGGACACTAAGCCAAGAGACACAAGAGTAAAAAAATTAGCCACAGCCATATGGACAATTAGAAAAATTGCTCTTACCAGATAACTTAAAAAAAAAAAAGAATAAAAACACCAGGCAGGCCAATACAAGCTCAACCAATTCCTTAGAGCAACCTTCCAATATCTGAAAGCTGGGGGAGGGCTTTGGACATGGGGGTGTAGTAAGAGGACAAGGGGAAATAGGTTAAAACTTGAAGAAAGGAGATTTAGGTTGGATATGAGGAAGAAATTTAATTTGAGGGTGGTGAGACCCTGGAAGGGGTTGCCCAGGAAAGCTGTGGATGCCCCATCCCTGGCAGCCCACTTGGATGGGGCTTGGAGCAACCTGGGCTGGTGGAAGGTGTCCCTATCCATGGAGGGGGATTGGAATTAGATGATCTTTCAGGTCCCTTCCAACCCAAACCATTCCATGATTCTATGCTTGAAACCTCCCAAGTCTGAACCCTGAGGTCTTGCAAACTCAGGACAAACTTCCCAGCAATGGCAACACCAAATCCAAGTGCCAAGGGATAACAAACCAGCTTGTCACAGACTCTCAAAGAGGGAAAAAACTGGACTGAGCTCTTCTCTGTTTCATTTCTGGAATATATTATATTATTATTAATCTTTATTTCTGGAAATCAGGATCTATTTCTGCCTGGGGGGTGGGAGCTACTAAGGATGAATCATGAAGCCCAACCAGTTGTGATCTCTGCCACCCCATTGTCTTCAGAAGTTGTAGGATGCAGCTGGAGCTTGAGAAATAGATGGAAGAGATTACACAGAAAAAAAAAAAAAAACAAAACAACCCAACCAGCAAACCAAAACAAAAATCAAAGAGCCCATTCAAGTGTAGGTGATCTCTGGGAAGGGATTAGAACCTTCCTTGTCTGGCACAGCTGGAGAGATAAATCATCTGTTTTCATCAGAAGGGGCAGTCTGTAGGCAGCCAAGCAAGAAACACAACATTTTTGGGGAAAGGCATCAGCTCTTTGCTTCACCATCCCTCCTGCAACCCCAAGGAGCTGCTGGAAGCCACCCCAGGGAGCAGAGCCCTTGTGTCATTCTCTTCTTGGGTTCATGACAGCAGAAGGAAATGATGGAAAGCAGCTATTCAAAGGCTTATTTCTCAGTCGAGTCAATCACTCAGAACTGCAGCTTAATCCAGGCTTGGATTAAGGATATTAATTAAGCAATTTCTTGGGATTTCTCAAGTCCCATCTTGCAGTAGCTCAGGATTAGTGTCTAGAAAAGGCATTCTTCGAGCTTGGGACAAGCTCTTCCTGACTCTTTGTTTTCTTTTGAATAACACAAGTGCTCAGCTGGCCAAAAATATCATTATTATGGTTAAAAAAAAAAAACTGGAGAAAGAACCAACCTTAGATCTTATCTCCTCATGCCCTGGGGCATCCCCATGATGAGCAGCCATCCCCCTGCCACATCCTCATGGACCAAGTGCCAGGAGTTCTCCTCCTTCACAGGACTGAATCCTGATCCCCTGGGGATTTATCCTTGTCTTGGAAACAATTCCTTTGGCCCTCATTACATCCATCCTTGATTTTATCACAGGGTCCCTCACAGGTGAATTGTTTGGTTTGGTTTGCAGCCAAAATTGGGCTCCTTGTGCCCAATTCACAAACACAGGGCCCAGGTTGATATCTGCCCAACCTCAGCTGATTTTCCAGCATTCTGAACCTTCTCTCAAGAGGTGATGGATGCAGAAACCAACTCTAAACCCAGGGAGCTCCTTAAACCCATGTTTTTATTTTTGCCAGGCCACAGACTTGATCTTCTCTCCTCCTAAACTCCATTGGAAGAGGAAATGTCTCCATTCCCTGCCTTCAGAGAGAGTCTCAGCTTAAATATTCATAGAATGGGTTGGGTTGGAAGGGACCTCAAAGCTCATCCAGTTCCAACCCCCCTGCATGGGCAGGGACACCTCCCAACAGACCAGGATGCTCCAAGCCCCATCCAACCTGGATTTGAACTCTTCCAGTGATGGGGCAGCCACAACTTCCTTGGGCAACCTGTTCCAGGGTCTCCCCACCCTCAAATTAAAGAATTTCTTCCTCATGTCCAACCTAAATCTCCCCTCTTCAAGTTTTAAAGCATTTCCCTTTGTCCTCTCACTATATACCTGTATAAAAAGCCCTCTTCCATCTTTCTTGTAGGGTTCTTTTACCCCTTTCCTCTCATACTGACAAGCATTTCCCTTTAAAATTCCCATTCTATTCTTCCCTCTTTTTTTCATTTTTTTCTTATGGGTTTTTTGTTTTGTTTTGTTTGGGGTTTTTGTGTGTGGGGGGTTTTTTGTGGTTTGTTTTGGTTTGGTTTTGGTTTTTTGGGTTTTTTCAACATCAGACCTCAAGGGAAGAAGGGAAAGAAAAAAAACCCCTCTGGAAACCTTTCACTTTCCTCTTCTGAGCATCCTCATGGGGGTTTCCCACCTCTCACATGTCTGCCAGGCTTACAGCTGATTATTTTTATTTTTTTTTGTTGTTCTCCCTTTAATCTGCTTCAGATGCAGAGCAGAAGCAAAACTTCAACAGCTCCTCCTTGAGGAATTTTCAGCCCCCACTTCCCTCTCTGCACCAAAGAAGCAGCCAAAACCCCTTGGCTCCCAACTCCCTAGAGCAGAGCAAAGGTTCTATCAGATAAAAGAGCATCAAAGCAGTTTTGATGGTTGCCCATCCTCAGATCATCCTCCAGGACCTCTTCTTCACTCCACAGAGCCCTTGATGGGTTGGGAAGCTCCTGCTGCTGATGCAATTTTTGCATTGATGAGGATTAATAATCTGTTGGCTGTGTATCAAAAGCTTGACTCATTCCCAGGAGAAAGCACAAGGTGGGAAGGTTTCTGATGAGTCTGGCTCTTTCCCAGGGTTTAGGGCCAAGGGGTACAAGCTGGAGCACAGGAGGTTCCATGTAAACAGAAGGAGAAGATTCTGCACTGGGAGGTGATGGAGCCCTGGCTGCCCAAAGAGGTTGTGGAGTGTCCTTCCCTGAAGACATCCAAACCCCACCTGGATGTGTCCCTGTGGGACCTATATTAGGTGATCCTGCTCTGGTTGAGGGGTTGGACTCTCTTGAAGTCCCCTCCAACTCCTAAAATTCTGTAATTCTCTGAAAAGGCACCAATGTGAAGGCTTTTGGTTTGCATCTCTCCAAGATGCTGATGGAGAAGCAGGAAAAAGGGATGGAGACCCCTCAGAGCCTCAGATAACTTGCAAGGAGAGGTGTTTGGTCCCATCCATTGGTGACTGCTGAGCTTCATGAACTTCTCTGAACTTCACCTCCCACCCAAATCCCAAATTTGGGGCTGAATGATCCCAACACACCAGAGCAGGCTGAAAGGGAGCAAGGGAAGAGTGATGGAGTTGCTGTCTTCAGCTGTTTGAGGGGAGACAGGAATAGAGAGGACAGAGCCAGGGTCACCTTAGAGGGGCAGAAAGGACAAGCAGCTGGTGACAAGAACCTACAAGGGAAATTCCAACCAGATCTGAAGAAATTTAAAAGGTTTCCCAGGGCAGTGATTAATTGCTGAAAAGAAGACCCTGAGATAACAATCCCTTCTCCATGGAGAAGGGACAAACCCAACCACAGCTGCTCCTCCTTTGGACAAGAGGTTGGAATTAAGCTCTCCAGAGACCTTCCCAACCTCACCATTTCTGGGAAGAGGATGGAAATCAGATGCCAAAGCAAGAGAAGAGGAACCTCTCACTATCTCCTCCCACCCAGAAGTTTTAGGAGAGACATTAGGGAAAAATATTCTTTCCTGGGAGGGTGGTGAGATGCTGGAACAGGTTGCTCAAGGAAGTTGTGGCTGTCCCATCCCTGGAAGTGTCCAAGTCCAGGCTGGATGGGGCTTGGAGCAACTTGGGCTGGTGGGAGGTGTCCCTGAGCACGCAGGTGGATTGGAACTGGATGAGCTTTAAGGTGCTTTCCAACCCAAATTAATGATTTTACAGTTGAGAAAGTTTCTCCATCCTACAGGGGAGGGGCTACAAGAAAGCTGGGGTAGGGCTACTACATGGGTGTGCAGTGAGAGGAGAAGGGGAAATGGTCTCAAACTTGAAGAGAGGAGATTTAGTTTGGACACGAGGAAGAAATTCTTTAATTTGAGGATGGGAAGAGCCTGGAAGAGGTTGCTCAGGAAAGCTGCCCCATCCCTGGCAGTGCTGAAGTCCAGGCTGGATGGGGCTTGGAGCAACCTGGACTGGTGGGAGGTGTCCCTGGGCATGCAGGGGGGTTGGAACTGGATGATCCTTAAGGTCCCTTCCAACCCTGAAAATTCAATGATTATCCTACTGAACACCCACAGTACAGGATCTATCCTTGGACTATCCCACAGAACAAGACAGCAACATCCCCAGGGCAGGGAGACAAACTCTCTGGTGCCCATAAGGTTTGTTTTTGGTTTTGTTTTTGTTTTTTAAGCTTCATTATGTACCTAAAGCATCCTCAAGCCCATGAACAGCACCAGTGTGAGCAGTCAGCTTTCTTCCTGGTATACTTGCCTTGAGGTCTCCTCCCAGCCACTAGAAACAATAGGATCTTATTAAAAGCACATTAGGAACTCAAAAAATGACAGGGGAATGAACCACTCCTGGTTTTGCCTGAAACCAGCTCTGCCTTTTTCGCAATTTGGCTTGCGTAAAATAATGTGTGAATTAAAAATAAAGGTTTAAAAAAAGGAAGCTATCGAGAAGGAATACTCCTAAACCTAAGAATTGGCTGGAGGGCCAGGCCCAGAGAGTGGTACTGAATGGGGCTGCTTCCAGTTGGCAGCCGGTCACTAGTGGTGTCCCCCAGAGATCAGTGCTGGGCCCAGTCCTGTTCAATATCTTCATTGATGACTTGGATGAGGGGATTGAGTCCATCATCAGCAAGTCTGCTGATGACACCAAGCTGGGGAGAAGTGTTGATCAGCTGGAAGGCAGGAGGATTCTGCAGAGGGACCTGGACAGACTGGAGAGATGGGCTGACTCCAATGGGATGAGCTTCAACACGGCCAAGTGCCGGGTCCTGCACTTTGGCCACAACAACCCCATGGGGAGCTCCAGGCTGGGCACAGAGTGGCTGAGAGCAGCCAGGCAGAAAGGGACCTGGGAGTCTGGATTGACAGGAAGCTGAACATGAGCCAGCAGTGTGCCCAGGTGGCCAAGAAGGCCAATGGCATCCTGGCATGTATCAGAAACAGCGTCACCAGCAGGTCCAAGGAGATGATTCTGCCCCTATACTCAGCCCTGGTAAGGCCACACCTTGAGTACTGTGTTCAGTTCTGGGCCCCTCAGTTCAAGAAGGATATTGAGGTCCTCGAACAGGTCCAAAGGAGGGCAACCAAGCTGGTGAAGGGACTCGAGCACAGACCCTATGAGGAGAGGCTGAGGGAGCTGGGGCTGTTCAGCCTGAAGAAGAGGAGGCTCAGGGGAGACCTCATTGCTCTCTACAACTCCCTGAAAGGAGGATGGAGCCAGGTGGGGGTTGGTCTCTTTTCCCAGGCAACTCTCAGTAAGACAAGAGGGCAGGGTCTTAAATTGTGCCGGGGGAAGTTCAGATTGGATATTAGAAAGAATTTTTTCACGGAAAGGGTGATCAGACATTGGAACGGGCTGCCTGGGGAGGTGGTGGACTCTTCGTCCCTAGAGACATTTAAAAAGTGACTCGATATGGCACTCAGTGCCATAGTCTAGTGACTGTGGTGGTAGTTGATCAAGGGTTGGACGTGATGATCTCTGAGGTCCCTTCCAACCCAGCCTATTCTATGATTCTATGATTCTTTGCATTTCATGTGTCAAAATCTGGGGAAAAAAAACGTGACTTGACTTTGGGCTATCAAGTGTCTCAGGTATCAATGCACAGGTTTTTATGTGCCTGCAGAAAAGATGCTTCGTGGGAGAAGCTGAGTTGAAAACCTCCCTGGAAGGGTGAAGGAAGGTTGGATTCATCTGAGGGTGCCAGGATTGGTGGAGTCACAGAATTAATGAGGCTGGAAAAGACCTCTGAGCGCATCAAGTCCATCCTTTGACCCAACACCACCACATCAGCCATGGCACCAAGAGCCACATCCACTTTTCCTGAAACACCTCCAGGGAAGGGGATTCCAGCACTTTCCTGGGCACTCCATTCCCTCTCCATGGGAAGTGCTTCCTAATATCCAGCCTAAACCTCCTCTGGAACAGCTTCAGGCCATTCTCTCTTGTGCTGGTTGGGTTCTTCTCCCAGGAAACAGGATCTTACCAAAACCTTTGGGAGTTCTGGAGTCACTGGTGCTGGGACCAGTCCTGTTGAATATCTTCATCAATGACACTGGGATGGAGTGTGCAAGGTGGCAACTGACACCAGCGTGGTTGAGACACCTGAGGGACAGGATCCCATCCACAGGGATCTGCAGGAGCTCCAGAAGTGGACCCAAGAGAACGTCAGTGAGGTCAAATGCACCTGGATAACCCCAAGTACCAGTACAGATTGGGGAAGGGATGCAGAAAAGCCCTGTGGAAAAGGACTTGGTGACACTGGTAGATGAAAAGGTGAGCTGGCAATGGCCTTGTCCTGGGTTGCATCCAGAGCAGTGTGACCAGAAGGCCAGAGGAGAAAATTCTCCTTCTACTTTGTACCCAAGACCCCACCATCCACAGTGCTGCAGCCTCCAACATAAGGAGGATATGAACCTGTTGGAGAATCCAGAGAAAAATCAGAGGGCTGGAGCACCTCTCCTTTAAAAACAAGCTGATAGACTTGGGGTTGTTGAGTTTGTAGAAGAGAAGAAGCTGAGGAGACCCTGGAGAGCCTTCCAGTACTTAATGGGGGCTATAAGACAGACAAGGACAGAACTTCAGTAGAGCTGATATAGTGACAGGACAAAAATTAAAGGGAGATTCAGATTAGATTTAAGGAAATTTTTTTACTACTGTCCTGGTTTGGGCCAGGATAAAGGGGATTTTCTGTCTTGGACTTTTGCTTTCAGCTGAGTCTCTTGGAAGGAGCTGCACTTGCTGAAATGAACAGCAAGTTTCTCAGGCAGTGTCTGCTGCTGGGACTGATCCCACTCCATGTTTAGAGTTCCAGCTGGAGAATGGGGTGCAGAACCAAGGCCACTGCTCAGCTCTGAGCAACATTTTACCTTCCAGAAGGAATAAAGAGGTCCCACTTACAGCCCTCCTTTGGGGAGGAACAGACAAGAGAAATGGCCAAAACTGACCAAACAGAGGATTCCATCCCATCCACCTCATCCTCAGGAGAAATTGGAGGGATCACCAGGGGCAAAGCCCTTCCTGCTTCCCCTTCTTCCAGCCTGAATCTGTGTGTTCCTGCCTCCAGCTCCCCACTGCTGCTGACCCCAGGAGTCCAGCCTGGACTTTCCCAGGGCTGCCCTGCAGCCTCGGTGGGGATGGGAGAGTTATTGTGGAAAAGGGGGGAGGAACCTGGGATCCATTTTCCTGGATATTTGTATAGATTTAGTCATTTTTCCTATTTCTCATTCCTGTTTCATTAAAGCTGTGTAGTTTAGTTTCCAACCCATCAGTCTCTCTCCCTTCTTCTCTCTCCTTCCTTTATCAGGGAGGGGAAGGGGATTAATAGGGAGCATCTCGTATTTGGTTTAATTGCCAGGCCAGTGTTAAACCCTGACACTACAAGGATGGTGAGACCCTGGTCCAGGCTGCTCAGAGAGGTGGCAGAAGCCCCATCCCAAGGTCAGGTTGGACAGGGCTATGAAGATGCTCCCTGCTCAAGGCAAGGGGGTGGGAACTAAATGACCTTTAAAAGACTCCTTCCAACTCAAACCATTTGAGAATTCTATGAAATAAGGTGCAGCCACTGGGCTGGAAGAAGGATCCTCTTCTCATAAGCCTCTGTGACAGGTCCTAATCCTGCTCCACAGGGTCCTAAGCAGTGGAAAATCCCTGTCAGACTCAGGATTAGGGCAGACTGCTGCTTCACGTCATGTCCATGGCAAGGAGCTCAGCTTCTCCAACCTGTACACCTCAGTTGTTTCTGGCTGAGGACCAGGAGGACACTCCCCAGACTTAATCAGCCTCTCTTAAAAGCTTCACTCTTTCAAACAAATCATGTTACTCACCCCAGGATGGGTTAATTTGAGATCTGGCAAAACATGGGAACTCTCCACCTTGACTTCGCTTCATACCTCCCCTGCACTTGGATTTCCACCCTTGCTTTCATTAAGTTTTTTTTGTTTGTTTGTTTGTTTTGACAGAAATGGTCAAGCCCCATAAAGTTGATTTATAGGGTAAGACACCCTTTGAGGATAGGACACTTCATTTAAGCCCTTATAGAAAAGCAAATTACTCTTTAGGTGACACAGGAAGTTTTTTGACATCCAGAGCATCTGAGCATGGCCAAGGAGCCCTTCAGGATTACACCCAACCCCCATTCCAACCTGGTCCTTTTCACCTGCAGCAGCACAAGAAGCACAAGGCTTCCAGCACCAGCAGCTGGAGTTAAACCACCTCAGTTTTGCTCCAAGCATGGTGGGTTTGGAGAGAAGCAAGGAGAGAGAGGAGAACAACCCTGTAATGCACCAAGAGAAGGTGGCCAGGAGGTTTCAACCCCTTTTTGGAGACCCCCACCTGGAGTTCTGCATCCAGTTCTGGAGTCCCAGTTATAAGAAAGACATGGATGTGCTGGGATGTGTCCAGAGAAGGTCCAAGAGGATGCTCAGAGGGCTGAAGCACCTCTCCTGTGAGGACAGACTGAGAGAGTTGGGGTTATTCAGTCTGGAGAGGAGAAGGCTCTGAGGAGATCTTATTGGAGCCTTCCAGGATCTGAAGGGGCTACAGGAAAGCTGGGGAGGGATTTTTTAGGATGTCAAGGAGTGATAGGACATGGGGGAATGGATTCAAACTCTAATTTAGATTGGAAGTTAGGAAGAAGTTCTTCACCATGAGGGTGGTGAGACCCTGGCACAGGTTGCCCAGAGAGGTGGTGGAAGCCCCATCCATCCCTGGAAGTTTTTAAGGCCAGGCTGGATGGGAATCTGAGCAACCTGATCTTATGGAAGGTGTCCCTGCCCATGGCAGGGGGGGTTGGAATGAGATGATAATTTAAGGGGAATTTTGTACCTGCAACCTGAAACCTGATATTTAATACAGCCTCTTCCCCTCTCCCCTTCTTAGAATCATAGAATTGGCTGGGTTGGAAGGGACCTCAGAGATCATCAAGTCCAACCCTTGAACCACTCCCACTGCAGTTCCCAGCCCATGGCACTGAGTGCCACATCCAGTCTCTTTTTAAATATCTCCAGACACGGAGAATCCACTACTTCCCTGGGCAGCCCATTCCAATGGCTGATCACCCTCTCCAGAAAGAAATTCTTTCTGATCTCCAACCTAAACCTCTCCTGGCACAACTTGAGACCCTGCCCTCTTGTCTTGCTGAGAGTTGCCTGGGAAAAGAGCCCAACCCCCCCCTGGCTCCAACCTCCTTTCAGGGAGTTGGAGAGAGTGATGAGGTCTCCCCTGAGCCTCCTCTTCTCCAGCCTCAACACCCCCAGCTCCCTCAGCCCTTCCTCACAGGAATTCTGCTGGATCCCTTCACAGCCTCCTTGCTCTTCTCTGGACCTGCTCCAGCACCTCAATCTCCTTCCTGAGCTGAGGGGCCCAGAACTGGACACAGGACTCAAGCTGTGGCCTCACCAGGGCTGAGCACAGGGGCAGAATCCCTTCCCTGGACCTGCTGGCCACGCTGTTCCTGAGCCAGCCCAGGATGCCATTGGCCTTCTTGGCCACCTGGGCACACTGCTGGCTCATGTTCAGCTTCCTGTCAATCCAGACTCCCAGGTCCCTCTCTGCCACTCTGTGCCCAGCCTGGAGCTCCCCATGGGGTTGTTGTGGCCAAAGTGCAGGACCCGGCACTTGGCCTTGTTGAACCTCATCCCGTTGGGATCAGCCCAACTCTCCAGTCTGTCCAGGTCCCATGACAAAAGTTTCTTCTGCCATGACATCCAACTCCTTCCCCACATTTCCCCATTTTGGCATTTATTAAAATTACACAATTTTCTGCCCCTCTGGAAGCCCAAAATAACCTAGCAAATAAATCCCAGAGATTTTTCCCTTCCTCCTAGTGCATCCCTTACCCCTAAACCCAGATTTTCTACTACATCTGCCTGTTTTGGTGCTGTCATGGTCTTGTTTCCCCATCAAGTCAAGAGCCTGAAAAGGGCAGCACAGCTCCAACTACATCAAGAAGACAGGATTAGAGGTAAATCTCATTTATCAGCACAATTCAAGCTCTCATTCAAACTTTTTCCAAGACATGGGAGGAGGAAAAAAAGAAATTTCCAAAGCACTTGGCAACTCTGAAGAGGAATTAAAAGTTCACATCCAAGTCACTGCAGTTGGGGTGGGTTTTTTATATGCAATAAATAAAAAAAAAAGGCACAAAACCCCCATATAAAACTCTCCTATTAAACAAATTCCCAACCCAATCCCTGCAACATCTGCATAAAACAAAAAAACCTTTCCAGCAGCACCAAATGAACCCAAAGTAATGTGAAGGGCACTTCTTCAGAATTCAAAGTCCTCATCAGCCATGTCAATGGCCCAGGCAAACTTCTCCCTCTGGGTCTTGTTGTAGATCTTCTCGATGGGCACACCAAACTTCTTGCACCTGGAGAGAGCACAGGAGAGCAGTGGGGATGTGGTGCCCATCCTGCTCTGCTCCCACCACCACGGAGTCAAAGTTTTAGGGTTGGTTTGGTTGGAAAAAAAACCTTTAAGGTCATCAAATCCAACCATTAACTCAGCAGACAGCCAACTCCATGTCCCTTAGCATCACATCTGTGTGGATTTTAAAGATCTCCAGGGATGGTGACTCTACAACAACCCTATGCTGGGGCTTGCCATCCCTTTGGTGAACCATTTTTTTCTTAATATCCAACTTAATCCTCCCCTTGCACAACTGAAAACCATTTCTTCTTGGTTTATGACTTGTTCCTTGGGAGAAGAGACACACACCCACCTTGCTCCAACCTCCTTTGAGTTGTAAAGAGTGAGAAGGTTCTTTCCACTCAGGGTGCAGCATCCTCTACCCATGCAAGCTCCTTACAAACTTGTCTTTACACATCCAGATCAATAATTACACTTTCTTGCCCTAAACTCAGAAGGAACAACCCCACAAACACCTAAGGGAAGCCTTAGATTTGGATTTTGCTGTCCTCCTCTAAACACCTTCAGGGTTGGGGAAGGTTTCTTTTCAACTTTTCTATGCAGGGAAACACAAGAAGGATGTGGACTTGTTGGAGGATGCCCAGAGGAGGACCAGAAAAATAATCAGAGGGCTGGAGCAGCTCTCTTATGAAGACAGGATGAGGGAGTTGGGGATTTTCAACCTGGAGAAGAGAGGGATCCATGGGGACCTAACAGCAGCTTTCTAGTGAAGGAAAACAGGAAAGATGAGGAGGGACTTTTGACAAGGGGAGAGGACAAGTGAGAGGACAAGGGGCAATGGTTTTAAACTGGAAGAAGGGAGAATTAAGTTAGAAATGAAGAGGAAATACTCTAGTGTGAGCATGGTGAGACACTGGAACAGGTTGTCCAGAGAGGAGGTGGAAGCTCCACCCCTGGAAGCATCCAAAGCCAGGTTGGATGGGGCTCTGAGCAACCTGGTCTAGTGGGAGGAGTCCTTGGCCATGCAAAGGGGTTGGAATTGGATGATTTTTGAGGTCCCTTCCAGTTCTAACCTTCCTATAACTCTTTTCCTTTCCCTCAGAGGCTCAGGCATGTGTTTATCTCCCACCCCAATGATCCTCTCCAGCAACCTGCATGTCTATAAAGGAAAATTATAGGAAAAAAAAAACCCCACAGCATGCCCAAGACTTACCAAGCTATGCTAATCCTGGGATCCAGGTAATTCAGCTTGGATGTACCCAGAGCAATCTGTTTGTTCTCCTCCTTATCCGTGGCTTGGACGTTCAACCTGGCCAGCTGCTCTTCCAACCTCATCAGGAGCTTCTTTTTCTTCTCCACATTGCTGAGGGCAGAGGAAGAGCAACACAAAGAGCATCTTAAAATTGGAAGAGAAGCAGCAGGAGTCAAATATAAATCAGCTCTGGTCTGATGCTGCTGTTTGGGAACGTGGTGGGAATCCAAGAAGCTCCAGCTCAGAGCAGGCTCTACACTCATATTGGGTCCCAAAAAGCTTGAGGCTAGAAATACAAAGAGTCACAGAATTTCAGGGGTTGGAAGGGACCCCTGAAGATCATTTAGTCCAAACTTCCTGCTAGAGAAATTCTCCAGAGATGGAGAATCCATCACCTCTCTGAGCAGCTTGTTCCAGTGCTGTTATTCCTAAATAATAGGAATAAGAGTAACTAGAATAGATAGATTAGATAGTTAGATAGATAGATAAAATAAATAAATAGAGTAAAGAAGCTCTTCCTTATGTTTCAACTGAACATCTTCTGTTCCAGTTTGTAACCCCTGTTCCTTTTCCTTTCACTGGACATGGCTGACAAGAGTCTGATCCCATCCTCCTGACACCCACCCTTTGGATATTCCCAAAAATTTGATGAGCTCCCCTCTCAGTCTTCTCCAGGTTGAACAGCTCCAGCTCAGACTTTTCCTTCCATGGTTGCTGCTCCACTGCCCTCAGCATCTCTCCTTATCCTTATCCTGAAATGGGAAGCCCAGAACTGGACACAGTTCTCCAGATGTGGCCTCACCAGGAGAGAGAAGGAGCAGAACCTCCCTCAACCTGCTGGCCCCACCATCCTTGATGCCCCCCAGGTGCCCATTGGCCTTGTTGCCCACAAGGGCACATTACTAGCCCATGCTCATCCTCTTGTCCACCAGGACTCCTCCCAGGGCTTTCTCCACAGAGTTTTTTTTTCCACAGAGCCCTTTTTCCAGGGATTTCCAGCAGGTCAGGCCCTAACCTGTACCAGTGCATGGGGTTGTTCTTCCCTACAAGGGTTAATGGCTTTTAAGCTGGAAAAATGTAGATTTAAGTTAGACATTAGGAAGAAATTCTTTATTTTGAGGGTGGGGAGACCCTGGAACAGGTTGCCCAAGGAAGCTGTGGCTGCCCCATCCCTGAAGTGTTCAAATCCAGGTTGGATAGGGCTTGAAGCAACGTGGGCTGGTTGAAGGTGTCCCTGTCCATGCAGGGGGTTAGAACTGGATGATTTTTAAGGTCCCTTCCAACCCAAACCATAATTCTAGGTGCAGCATCTTATGTTTGCCCCTGTTGAACCTCAGTTTCTTCTCCACCCATCTGAATGGCCAAGCAGAATATTCCCTTCAGCACCAAACCACCTCAAGCACACTGAGCTCCTAAGACCCTTTTTAAAATAGAATTTTTCCCACCAAGAATGGGGCAAGCACAGGAGCCAGCACCCAGCAAAAGCCACCTCCTCAAATCCAGGCTTCAGGAGCAACCCCCATCTCCAACAACCTCGTCTGCATGTCAGCAGCATGAGGCAGGAGGACAACACACAAAGTCCCAGAGTAAAATAGAAAATACAACTCATGTCTCTGCTCCAGCTTTCTGTTTCTGTTCAGCAGGTCCCATCTGGGCCCTGGGAGAGGACACAATGTCCTGGTTTGGGCCAGGATAAAGGTGATTTTCTGTCTTGGACTTTTGCTTTCAGCTGAGTCTCTTGGAAGGAGCTGCACTTGCTGAAATGAACAGCAAGTTTCTCAGGCAGTGTCTGCTGCTGGGACTGATCCCACTCCATGTTTAGAGTTCCAGCTGGAGAATGGGGTGCAGAACCAAGGCCACTGCTCAGCTCTGAGGAACATTTTGCCCTCTGGAAGGAGAAAAGGAGTCAAGAGGTCCCACCTGCAGCCCTCCTTTGGGGAAGAACAGACAAGAGAAATGGCCAGAATTGACCAAACAGAGGATTCCATCCCACCCACCTCATCCTCAGGAGAAATTGGAGGGATCACCAGGGGCAAAGCCCTTCCTGCTTCCCCTTCTTCCCCTCTCCCTATTTGCTTCAGCATCCTGGGAGGATTCCATCCCTTCCTCTGCCTGTGCTCCTGAGCCATGCCAGCCTGAATCTGGGTGTTCCTGCCTCCAGCTCCCCACTGCTGCTGACCCCAGGAGTCCAGCCTGGACTTTCCCAGGGCTGCCCTGCAGCCTCGGTGGGGATGGGAGAGTTATTGGGGGAAAGGGGGGAGGAACCTGGGATCCATTTTCCTGGATATTTGTATAGATTTAGTCATTTTTCCTATTTATCATTACTGTTCATTAAAGTTGTGTAGTTTAGTTTCCAACCCATCAGTCTCTCTCCCTTCTTCTCTCTCCTTCCTTTATCAGGGAGGGCAGGGGCATTAATAGAGAGCAGATATCACTCGGTTTAATTGCCAGGCCAGTGTTAAAACGTGACACACAACTTTGGACAGACCTCATCCAATGATTACTGCAGGGATCAAACAGCCCACAAGCCACCCCTTGAGCATCCCATGAGCAAACCACACCAGATCCTCCTCATCTTTAACCCCAAGCCAGGCATCCCTGGCACCATGGCACCTGCAAGATAATTCCAAGCCAGCATCTTGGGTTGAAACCTGAGTATTCAGAGATGCCAAATCACAAAAAAATCCCCCCCAGAGGAGCTCTCAGCCATTCTACAATTGCAAAAAACCTTTCAGGAGGCCATCACCCATCTTCCAGCCTGCCATGAGACAGGAGGCACCAATGTGGGCATCCCGGGGTTGATGAGCTACAAGTAGGGTGTTGGGTTGAACCATCCCCAAGCTCTGTGGGGACAGAGATCCCTCTGCAAACTAGGGATGTAAGGAAAAGTCACTCACGCCTCTGCTTTGGCATCTTTTGTTTCTTCAAACTCATCTTCAGCTTCCTTCAGCTTTTGCTGGGCCTCCTCCACCTGTTGCTTCTTGGCATCGATCTGTGAAAGCAAAGACAAAGTCAACCCCTGCTCCTGGAGCTTTCATCTTCCTCCCTCTTCTCCTTTCCTTTGTCAAACCCCATTCCTCAAATTCTTACCAATCCTAGTCCAGCAACGTCTCCCTGCAGGACCTGAGGAATTTCTTACATTCTTGCAAATGTTCCTCACAATACTGAAGCCAGAAACATTTGAACCTCTTCATTTTGGGCAACTGCCTGAGACTGCCTGGTTTGTGACAGTGATGATTTTTTTTTTTTTTTGGGTTGGAAGGGACCTCTGAGATCATCAAGTCCAACCCTTGACCCACTCCCCCCGTGGTTCCCAGCCCATGGCACGGAGTGCCACATCCAGTCTCTTCTTAAATACCTCCAGGGATGGAGAATCCAACCCCTCCCTGGGCAGCCCATTCCAATGCTTGATCACCCTCTCTAGAAAGAATTTTTTCCTAATATCCAACCTAAACCTCCCCTGGCAGAGCTTAAGCCCATGCCCTCTTGTCTTACTGAGAGTTGCCTGGGAGCGGAGCCCGACCCCCCCTGGCTCCAACCTCCTTTCAGGGAGTTGGAGAGAGTGATGAGGTCTCCCCTGAGCCTCCTCTTCTCCAGCCTGAACACCCCCAGCTCCCTCAGCCCTTCCTCACAGGAATTCTGCTGGATCCCTTCACTGCCTCCTTGCTCTTCTCTGGACCTGCTCCAGCACCTCAATCTCCTTCCTGAGCTGAGGGGCCCAGAACTGGACACAGGACTCAAGCTGTGGCCTCCCCAGAGCTGAGTACAGGGGCAGAATCACTTCCCTGGACCTGCTGGCCATGCTGTTCCTGATCCAGGCCAGGATGCCATTGGCCTTCTTGGCCACCTGGGCACACTGCTGGCTCATGTTCAGCTTCCTGTCAATCCAGACTCCCAGGTCCCTTTCTGCCTGGCTGCTCTCAGCCACTCTGTGCCCAGCCTGGAGCTCCCCATGGGGTTGTTGTGATCAAAGTGCAGGACCCGGCACTTGGCCGTGTTGAACCTCATCCCATTGGAATCAGCCCAACTCTCCAGTCTGTCCAGGTCCCTCTGCAGAGCCCTCCTGCCTTCCAGCTGATCCACACTCCCCCCCAGCTTTCTGTCAGCTGCAAATTTGCTGATGATGGACTCAATCCCCTCATCTAAATCATCTATAAAGATATTGAACAGAACTGGGCCCAACACTGATCCCTGGGGACACATCTTGGGCAACTGCCTGAGACTGCCTGGCTCGTGACAGTGATGGAGCCCACTGGGAAGTCCCAAGCTCACCAGTAGAATATCAACAAAAGCTGAGGACAATTCAAAGTGGTACTTTGAGGTATTTTCACAGCAACCACAAGAAATTGCCCTCCAGGAGCAGCCAAGTGGGAAAACCAAATTTTCCTGGTCCTGAGCCAAGGGTGTGGAAACTGTGACATAAGCTTGAAGACACCCAATGATGAGGAAAAAAAAACAAAACCACCACAACACTTTGCCAAGTGCCCTTCATCCAGCATTTGAGCTTATCCCATCCCTCTCCACCCCTGGGTTACTGACGTGTCTGCACTGATTTAAAAGCCACCACTCCTGGTTTATTCCCTGATAGGCTTGAGCAGTGTGATCTCTCTAAGCATCAGGTTCATCCTGCCTCTCCTCCCCCCCAAAGAAAATGTATTGGTGATGAGATGAGGTTTGGAAGCTCTCAATTGGGTCTTTCTCACCTTGGTCTGGAGGATTTGCATGGATTTCTCAAAAGTTTTTGGTGTGGATCTCTGATGGTTGCACAGGATGGCAACAGCTCGGTTGGCTCGGTTGTAGGAGAGGAGTTTTTCTGCAACATTGCCTTCAGCTGGAAATCAATGGAAGAATCACTATTTCTCCTTCCAAGGAGTTGAGAAGGGGAGGGAACAGACCAAAACAACAATAAGTTGTTCATTTTTCCTCCCCTTTCTCAAGGGAGAGCAATGCTGGTTGGGGAAACTGAGGAAGGACATTTGAGCATCGTTGAATTTTGTGTTGTGCCTCATCACAAAAAAAATAATTTGACCAACCAGAAAGGCAAAAAAGGGGTCAAAAGTAAAAAATATTCCCATTTTGGCCACTAGTTACTCAGATTATCACTATGCAAGCAACTATTTCTCATCTGACATAGTCCCCAACCTGCTGCACACTCTCATAAGTTACGTACCCCTCTACAACAAGGTGGATGTCCTGCCAAGGAGGAGCAGGCACTTCTAGAGACCCCAAAGGAATGGATGGACAACCCTGAGCCCATTGTCACCCCAAGGCAGCTTGTCACTGATGTGACAAACACTGTTAGGAACTCACAGTTAGTGAGAGCCTTGAGCTGCTCCTGCAAAGTGATGGAGGCGTTGTAGGTCCTGAACACTTTGGCAGTCAAACCATCCATCAGCTTCTGGAGGTGTTTGTTCAAGATGGTTGTCTGGAGGAAGGAAGACAGGACAAAGTAGAGGAAGAAGGAAGGAAGAGAACAAGAACAATCAATTTTCAGGCAATCTCCTTCTTAAGCAATCAACTAAGACATTAAATCTCCTCTAGCTTACAGACTTATCTGTTGAGTCAGGTTCTCATCTACCCAATGCTGCCATGAACTCCACCTAAACCCATGAAAAAAAATTCTCTGGAAGTCAATTTCTACTCATTTGTGTCCACACCTCACATCCAAGATCCCACCTGGCATCTCTGATCTACAGAGCACCTCAGGCTACAGCTGGACTGGAAGAAGAAGACTCCAAGAAGAGTCACTTGAGGTTGGGATGAAGCCTTACTGGGACCAAGCAAACCTATCACAGATGAATCCTGCTTAACCAGAGCAGTTTCTTCAGAGGAAAGATGGGAAAATGGCTGTTTAGGGAATGAAGGGAGAGGGGAACCATGAAGAAGAGGAAGAGGGAGGATGTTTTTGCAGAGGGGTAGATATTAGGAGGAAAAGTCTGCAGCACATTTCTCCAGCATCCTCTCACACTTCTGCCAAGCCCTGGCAAGGTACAAAAAGTGTCAAAGAACTGAGGTTTCACACACCTCAAATAACTTCCCAAGTTAAAAAGAGCCCAAGCAGATGAGTTGGAGGAGGAAAGGAGCAGAAAGCCACCTCCTCAGGTGGGACATGAGTTACCTGTGGGTGCAAGCAGGCAGCCAAACCCACGTTTAGAGAAGCAGAGATGCTACCAGGATAGAAAGTGGTGACTCAGAAGAGGAGATAATTAAAACCAGGGTAAGGGGTGACACTAACACAGCACCACAGCCTGAACATGGGTGCCACAAGTTAGTTTCAGCTCCCTTCTGGGCCATCAGAGCTGCTTCAACAACGCCATGCAGTGCTACAGGCTGGGCAGAGAGTGTTTGGAGAGCAGACAGACAGAGAGGGACCTTGGAGTTTGGATTGACAGGAAGCTGAACATGAGCCAGCAGTGTGCCCAGGTGGCCAAGAAGGCCAATGGCATCCTGGGCTGGATCAGGAACAGCATGGCCAGCAGGTCCAGGGAAGGGATTCTACCCTTGTACTCAGCCCTGGGGAGGCCACAGCTTGAGTCCTGTGTCCAGTTCTGGGCCCCTCAGCTCAGGAAGGAGATTGAGGTGCTGGAGCAGGTCCAGAGAAGAGCAAGGAGGCTGTGAAGGGATCCAGCACAAGTCCTGTGAGGAGGGGCTGAGGGAGCTGGGGGTGTTGAGGCTGGAGAAGAGGAGGCTCAGGGGAGACCTCATCACTCTCTACAACTCCCTGAAAGGAGGTTGGAGCCAGGGGGGGGTTGGGCTCTTTTCCCAGGTAACTCTCAGGAAGACAAGAGGGCAGGGTCTCAAGTTGTGCCAGGGGAGGGTTAGTTTGGATATTAGAAAGAATTTCTTTATGGAGAGGGTGATCAGACATTGGAATGGGTTGCCCAGGGAAGTAGTGGATTCTCCGTGTCTGGAGATATTTCAAAAGAGACTGGATGTGGCACTCAGTGCCATGGGCTGGGAACTGCAGCAGTAGTGGATCAAGGGTTGGACTTGATGATCTCTGAGGTCACTTCCAACCCAGGCAATTCTATGATTTTGTTTTATAAACTCACACTGAGCCTGTCGAAGATGTCATCTGTTGGGTCCTTGTTTTTCATGAACAGCTGCAGGTTCTTGAACACCTAAAGTGGAGAAAGTGATGGGTCTGGTCAGGGAGCAGGAAGGAAATTGCTCCCAGACATCTCTTTTCTCTCCATCTGCCTCCTCATGCAGATGGACTCTGATTTAGATTCATGTTGGACACATCCCATCACATCACCAACCTTCTCAGCATCAAGGTCTGCCACCAGGACACCCCAAAGCCACTGGTGCTCCAGGCTGCTTTCCCCCATCTCTGTCCCTGGTGCTCCCCACAAACACCATTAAATTTTTTTTACTCCTGTGCTGGTTTGTGCCAGGATAAAGGGGATTTTCTGTCTTGGACTTTTGCTTTCAGCTGAGTCTCTTGGAAGGAGCTGCACTTGCTGAAATGAACAGCAAGTTTCTCAGGCAGTGTCTGCTGCTGGGAATGATCCCACTCGATGTTTAGAGTTCCAGCTGGAGAATGGGGTGCAGAACCAAGGCCACTGCTCAGCTCTGAGGAACATTTTGCCCTCTGGAAGGAGAAAAGGAGTCAAGAGGTCCCACCTGCAGCCCTCCTTTGGGGAGGAACAGACAAGAGAAATGGCCAGAATTGACCAAACAGAGGATTCCATCCCATCCACCTCATCCTCAGGAGAAATTGGAGGGATCACCAGGGGCAAAGCCCTTCCTGCTTCCCCTTCTTCCCCTCTCCCTCTTTGCTTGGGCATCCTGGGAGGATTCCATCCCTTCCTCTGCCTGTGCTCCTGATCCATGCCAGCCTGAATCTGTGTGTTCCTGCCTCCAGCTCCCCACTGCTGCTGACCCCAGGAGTCCAGCCTGGACTTTCCCAGGGCTGCCCTGCAGCCTGGGTGGGGATGGGAGAGTTACTGGGGGAAAGGGGGGAGAACCTGGGATCAATTTTCCTGGAGATTTGTATAGATTTAGTAATTTTTCCTATTTCTCATTCCTGTTTCATTAAAGCTGTGTAGTTTAGTTTCCAACCCATCAGTCTCTCTCCCTTCTTCTCTCTCCTTTCTTTATCAGGGAGGGGAGGGGGATTAATAGAGAGCAGCTGTCACTTGGTTTAATTGCCAGGCCACTGTTAAACTGTGAAAATCCCATAGGCAAAGCAAACAATAAAATATCAGTGAGGACAATTTGAGTACTAACACTCACCAGTCAACTGAGGATGCTCCAAAATGAGTCAGAACTTCTTCCTTATGGTTCCTGGCCTATGAAAGTTCTATCCCAAAGCATCTCCCTCTTCTCCAGGTCAGGCTCAGCATACTTGGGACCTCCCCACCCATCATTATTGCATCTGACACCTTGGTTTTAAAGCCCAGGAGGCATCCTTGCCATTCAGATGTACATTTGTATATTTTTGTAGATGCAGATTTGGGATTGACAACCCAAGCCACCCAAGCTCCCCCCTGACTCTGTTTCTGAGGCCATTTTTGTCATTTCTTCCCTCCCCACTCACCATCTTCTCCACGGACACTTTGTTGTAGTAACGGATTGAGTCTTTCCCAAGGAAGTCAAATTCCACCACGTTCTCCATCTGATCCAGCTTGGGATGAAGCTTGATGTGCTCCACACGTAGGGAACAGCACCCAACTGTGTCTGCAGTCTCCCCTTCCTCCTTCTCATTGCCAGCTCGAAGGGCCAGCTGGAAGGAGACAGTGAGACATCCAACCCAGCCCACCTGAATTCCCCTTCCCAAAGTTATTAAAGTGGATGTGGACACAGGGAGAGAGGAAAACCTTCAGTAGGAGGCTATTTCACTGCTCTGAGACACCCCAAAATTAAAATAAGCTGCCTAAAATCAAGTTATTCAGCTCTTCAGGGAGGGTCTTTGCCATCGCATGGTTAAGTCCAGAAGGAGAGCACAGCCCCTGTCCTGCCACACAACTGCATCCTCCAGGACAATTCCCAGATCACAGAATCCCAGCGGAGAACCAGAGAATCATTTTGGCTGGAAAAGACCTTGGAGTCCAATCTAACCTAGCACAGAGTCAAGTCCACTCCTAAACCACATCAGGACCACATCTCCACATCTTTAAAATCCCTCCAAGGATGCTGACTCCACCACTGCCCTGGGCAGCTTGTGCCAGGGCCTCACAACCCTTTTTGCAAACATTTTTCTTTTTCCTAATATCCAATCTAAACCTCTCCTTGAGGCCATTTTCTCTTGTCCTGTGGATTGTTATTTGGGAGAAGACCCCAACATGCACCTCATTCCCACCTCATCTCAGGTCGTTGCAGAGAGCAAGAAGGTCTCCCCTCAACTTTCTTTTTCTCCAGTGCTCTCAACCACTCCAAGATTTGTCCTTCAGACCCTTCTCCAGCTCTGTTGGCCTTCTCTGGGTCCTCTCCAACCCCTCCATGTCCTTCTTGCAGTGAGGGGCCCCAAACTGAACCCAAGATTCAAGGTGCACCCTCACCTCTTTCCAGCCCAGGGGGGGATGATCCCTGTCCTGGTCCTGCTGGCCACATTATTGCTGTTACAAGCCAGGATGCTGTTGGCCTTCTTGGCCACCTGGACACATTCCAATGGTGTCAACCAACACCCCCAGAGGTCCTTTCCCCCCAGCTTCCTGCCCACTCTTCCCCCTGAGGAGCATCTCTGGGGAGCATCCACAGACACAAAACATCCTAGAGGTTGGGGTGGATCAGGGAAGCTAAATCCCAACTTCCACAGGGAAGGAGCACCTGGAGGCCAGGGTGAGACTGCAGGTACCTTATCAATGAAGTAGAGGGCCACAGCTCTTTGCCTCTTCATCATCTCCTTGGACTTCCAGTCAGCTTGGTACTGAGCTCGGATTTTATGGACAACATCCTTTAATCTCCGAGCTACCTCATACTTCTGCCAGTCCTTCTCCCCCTGGAAAGAGAAATTGACATTTTCAACCAGTTCCCCATCTTCCTTCTACCCCTACCAGCCAAACCCTGCTCTGGAAACATCTCCAGAAGTTAATACTGTTCAAACCTCATTCTTTTCCCCCTAGAGAAAAATCCAGGACGTGGAAAATTCAGAACAGAAACTGTTTATCCAGGTTTTCTGTGCCTTCTGCTGGATCCTGGCCAAGTCTGAGCTGCTCATGGTCTGGAGATGCCCAAGCAGCCAGCAGATAGGATGTGAAGAGCCAAGCTTGGATGCTTGGATGCCACCAGTGTGGACCAACAAGGCACTTGATCACTGATGCCCAACTTGCAGGCAGTTTCCTTACTTGTTTTGAGTTTAGGAAGTAGCTTTAAATCATAAAATCACAGGATGGTTTGGGTTGGAAAAGACCTTAATGATCATCTAATTCCAAACCCCCTCCCATGGATAGGGACACCTCCCACCAGCCCAGTTTGTTCCAAGCAACATCCAACCTGGGCTTCAACATTTCTAAGTGTCCTGGTTTGGGCCAGGATAAAGGTGATTTTCTGTCTTGTACTTTTGCTTTTAGCTAAGTCTCTTGTAAGCAGTTGCACTTGCTGAAATTAACAGCAAGTTTCTCAGACAGTGTGTGTTTCTAGGATTGATAACACTTGATGTTTATAGTTACTGCTAGAGACTGGTGTGCAGAGCCGAGGACACTGCTCAGCTCTGAGGAAAACATTTTACTGTCCAGGAGGATAAAGAGGTCCCACCTGAGCCCTCCTTTGGGGAGGAACAGACAAGATAGATGCCAGAATTGACCAAACAGAGTATTCCATCCCATATACGTCACACTCAGTATAAATTTGAGGCATAACGAGGGCCGAGCCAGATCTTTTCCGGATTTCCAGATTTCCAGACTTCTGGATTTCCTGATTTCCCTTCTTCCCTTCCTTCACTCGGCATCCTGGAAGGATCCCGTCCGTTCGTCTGCCTGTGCTCCTGATCCGTGCCAGCCCATATCTGTGTGTTCCTGCCTCCGGTTCCCGACTGCTGCCGACTCCAGCCTGGACTTTCCCAGGGCTGCCCTGCAGCCTCGGTGGTGACGTGAGAGTTATTGGGGGAAAGGAGGGAGGAATGTGGTTTCCATTTTCCTGTATATTTGTATATATTTAGTAATTTTTCCTGTTTATCATTACTGTTCATTAAAGTTGTGTAGTTTAGTTTCCAACCCATCAGTCTCTCTCCCTTATTCTCTCTCCTTTCTTTATCAAGGAGAGAGAGATTAATAGAGAGCGTCTGTTATTCGGTTTAATTGCCGGGCCAGTGTTAAACCGTGACACTAAGGAGGCATCCACAGCTTCTCTGGGCAAATCACCTTTCCCTCCTCACAGTGTCAAAGAATCACAGAAAATTAAGGGTTGGAAGGGACCTTGGAAGATCACAGAGTCAAATGCCCCCCCTGCCAGAGCAGGGTCACCTCCAGCAGGTGACACAGGGACACATCCAGGTGGGGTTTGAATGAATCCAGGGATGGAGACTCCACAACCTCCCTGGGCAGCCTGGGCTCCATCACCCTTAGGTTGGATATTAGGAAAAAATTCTTTCCTGCCCAGGGAGGGGGTGGATTCTCCATCCCTGGAGGTTTTTAAGAAGAGACTGAATATGGCACTCAGTGCCATGGGCTGGGAACCACAGGGGGAGTGGATCAAGGGTTGGACTTGATGATCCCAGAGCTCCTTTCCAACTCAAAGGATTCTGTGATTCTCTCACCACCCAACAGCATTCCAAGAAATTGTTTGCCCTCTTTTTTGGAACGGGTGGGAAGAACAAAAAGACCTTTTTTTTTTTTGACATGTCACATCTCTGCTTTCCCCTGATCCTTCCACCTGACAAAAAAACTCCAACACCCCCAATAAAATCAACAGCAGCATCACTCCAACCTTCAGCTTGGAGCTGGGGTTCAGCATGATGTACTTCAAAGTGTTCTGGATGTTTTCTGTCCAGGAGGCCAACCAAGTGACGGTGTTGTCAAACCTCACCTCCTTCCACTTGTGCCCTTCTGGTGGTTCAGGGATCTTGGAGTCCCTGGAAAACAGAGCAAGGTTACAACCTTCAGACCATGATGGAGAAGAAACAGGTCAGCAACTCAACTGGTTCTTCACAGCAAGCCAAGGATGCTCAATACATTGAAGCATTTCTTACAGAAAGCTTGGAGACTACCTAAAATTGTTCCACAGGAATTTTATCTTCTCCTTTGGACATCAGGAGAACTTCCTGGGCTGGAGAAGTGTGGTTTAAATCCAGGCCACAAGGTCTTCTTAGGAGTGGTGGTTTATGACCAATCAAAGTTCTATAATTAGAAGGCAACCACTCTTAACCAAATCACTGCTTCTCCTCCCTCCAGTGAAGATCCTGATGTTCCCAGCCAGCATGAGGGACCCACAAAATGAGGAGGAATGGCTTGTTGGGAAGAGGAGCACAGGAAAAACACAGAGTTGTCTCAAAGAGGCCACAGAAGAAGCACTGGGGTGTTTGCTGTTGATTTGGGGTGAGCAGTGTGGGCACCAGCAAGAGATGGATCTGCTGCCCAACCTCCTGACCACTGAGAAGCTAAATCAGACCCAACTCCACAGCAGACACCTGGAGGTGACCAGAAGATGACAAAGAGCCTGCAGTGGGCTGAAGCTTCAGAGTTCCTAAAGCAGTGATGGGAGGAGCTGAGAAAACCCCCCAGCAGCTCCAGGCCAAGGAGATGTCCCCCCAAAACAGCCCCATGAGCTCAGCTCTTCCCATGGCAACTTACTTGCTGCAGTTGATGACAACATCTTCTGGCATGATCCTCTTCTTCAGCATTCCCATTTTGGGGTGGTCACCACGGCCACGGAAAAGCCCTGGAGGCTCCGTTTTGAAGTTACCAATCTTCTCCCTGTGTCCATCAAGGATGCAGTACCCATATTCCTCCTGGATTTTATCTGCCTCCTCCTTCAGTTTCTGAAACAAACACAGAGCTGAAAATCCCATGGCTTGGGCCTGCCCAGCCCTGCTCTCCATTCCAGGGAGAAAACAAGGCAGGAAAGCCAGAGCCCCAAGGATTGGAGGAAAGGGTGAGCATGGATTTAATCTGTTCCCAACACATGGCTCATCTCCACCTCCTTTACCAACCCTCACAATGATGCTGAACCAGCATGATGTGATGATGGAATAAATTTAGGTGCCACCTAAGCAAGTTCCACCATCCTCTGGACAGAGCAGAACCTCAAACCATGGCCTGGGGCTGAGTGGTACCTTGCAGAGCCATGAAACATGAAGCATCTGCACCTAAACCTCATGAAAAGAAGGTGGTGTGTGTGATGGGGATGGAGTTGGGCCAAAGAAGTCCCAGACCAGGATGTAACACCAGAGACAGGATGCTCTAAGCTGGTCTCCAAGATGTCCTAGGAACCAAATCTTTACCTGTTTCTCCTCTTTGGGGAGAGCTTTCCGTGCCTCATTTTTCTCCACAAAGTACTTGTGGATCTCCCTGAAGTCACACTTGTCCAGCTCCTTGATTATCTCCTGCTCCTCTGAAGTCATCTCCTGAGCAAGAAATCAGCAGAACTGAGTCAAGTCAGGAGGCAAAAGTGATTCCAGGCAGAGCTGGGACCTTTCCTTCTCTTTACAGAGAAGGAAGCAGGGACTCATGGATAATTCTGCAGAAAAATCAGGAGGCAGGAGCCACACCAGCTCCCCCAAGCACATCCATCCCAAGAAGAGAAGGCCAAGCTGCCTCTGCTCCAATTCCCATCCAATTTCTGGCCTTGGACACTTCCAGGGATGGGGCAGCCACAGCTTCTCTGGGCAACACAAGCCAAGGTTTCACCACCCTCACACCAAAGAATTTCTTCCCATGATCTCAGCTAAATCTTCCCTTTTTCAGCTGGAAACCATTCCCCCTCACCCCATACCCTTGTAAAAAATCCCTTTCCAGCTTTTCTACAACCCCTTTCAGGTACTGGAAGCTTCTCCAAGGTCTCCTCAGAGCCTTTTCTCATCCAGACTGAAGAATTCCAACTCTCCAGCTGCTCCATCCCTAAGATCATGTTCCTGGCCCTCCCCTGGACTCACTCCAACAGTTCCACATCCTTCTTCAGGGCTCCAAAACTGGATGCAATGCTACAGGGGAGCTCTCATGAGAGCTCGGTCTCCCTTGACCTATTTATTGGTCATGCCCAGGACATGGTTGGTTTTCTGGGCTGTGCAGCTTGTGTTGAGCTTTTCATCCATACAACACCCAGGGCTGGTTGGAAAGTTCTTCTGCTCAGGGCTGCTTCCAACTCCTTCATCCCCCAGGCTGTATTTGGGATTGCACTGACCCATGGGAAGGACTTTCCTCTTGGTTTTGAGCTTCAGGTTTGCATAGAGCCTCCCCCTCTCAAGCTTTTCAAGGACCCCTCCCAAATTTCTTGGAGAGCATCACCAAAAACTCAGAGGCAGCACCACTCAAGGATGCTGCAGACAACAAGCCCCAAGAAGCAAGGAAATAAATCATGGATGAGGCATTAAGAAGAAATTCTGTGCTGTGCGACACTGGTTCAGGTTTCCCAGAGAAGCTGTGAATATTTCCCCATCCCTGGAAGTGTCTCAGCCCAGGTTGGAGGGGGCTTGGAGCAACCTGGGCTGGTGGGAGTTGGCCCAGTGTTGGAACAAAATGATCTTTAAGGTCCCATCCAACCCAACCCATTCTATGAAAAATAAAGAAATAAACCATAAAAACCTCATCCCCTTCAGCTTCAGGTCTGGCTGGAGATGAGGGGTCCAATGCTGAGTGTTTAATGGGAGAAAGATCCTGGAGTGAAAGTACCTTCCTCCAGTCATGGAAAAAGTTGTTCTGGAAGATCTCCTTGGTTGTGTATTCATGATCAAGCATTTTGGCATAAAAGGTGGCAATTTCCTCTGTGGCCAGGCTCAGCTTCAGGGGTTGGCCTAAGAAAAAAAAAAAAAAAAAAAAAGAGGATTTTTAGCATTATTGAGGGTGACAATCCAGCCCCTCAGCCCCCAGGAAGCTGTTTGGTGAATCTCAGTGCCAAAACAGGGACAAAGGGGTGAGAGAAGACCTTGGCAGAACCTCAGCACCCCCTGCCCCAAGCAGAGCATCTCCTGGGGATCAAAACCCAGAGCTCTTGGCACAACAGGATACTGGTGGGGCCCATCTGCCATCAAACATTTCAGTTGCTTCTCCAGGAGAGTGGAAATCCCAATTTATAGAATTACAGAATGGTTTGAGTTGGAAGGGACCTTAATTCCAATCCCACTCCATGGGCAGGGACATTTCCCACTAGATCAGGATGCTCAAGGTCCCATCCAGCCTGGAATTCAACACTTCCAGGGATGGAGCTCCTACAGCTTCCCTGGGCAACCTGTGCCAGTGCCTCACCACCCTTAAAAATTTCCTCCTTATTTTTAACCTAAATCTCCTCTCTTCCAGTTTTAAACCCATTACCCCTTGTCCTCTCACAAAAAAAATTTAATTTTCATGGAGGTCACAGAGCTTCCAGCAGCCACCAGGCACTGGTGATGAGTCCCAAAGTGATGGCTCCACAGGGCAAGGTTTGTTTTCTGACCACTTCCAGGACCATGAATTCCTAGAGGTTTCATCTCCAAGACTTTCCCACAGGGATGGAGCAATCATGGGAAGCTCAAAGCTGAGACTTGTGCTACAGATCCAGATGTCAGAGCATCTCATGGTTGTCCAGTGCCTCTGGAATGATACAGAATCATAGAACTGGCTGGGTTGGAAGGGACCTCAGAGATCATCGAGTCCAACCCTTGAACAACCATTGCAATTGCTAGACTCTGGCCCTGAGTGCCACATCCAGTCTCTTTTTAAATATCTCCAGGGACGGAGAATCCACTACTTCCCTGGGCAGCCCATTCCAATGTCTGATCACCCTCTCCAGAAAGAAATTCTTTCTAATATCTAACCTGAACTTCCCTGGCACAACTTAAGACCGTGCCCTCTTGTCTTGTTGAAAGTCATTTGGCAAAAGAGCCCAACCCCACCTGGCTCCAACCTCCTTTCAGGTAGTTGTAGAGAGTGATGAGGTCTCCCCTGAACCTCCTCTTCTTTAGGCTGAACATCCCCAGCTCCCTCAGCCCTTCCTCACAGGAATTCTGCTGGATCCCTTCACAGCCTCCTTGCTCTTCTCTGGACCTGCTCCAGCACCTCAATCTCCTTCCTGAACTGAGGGGCCCAGAACTGGACACAGGACTCAAGCTGTGGCCTCCCCAGGGCTGAGTACAGGGGCAGAATCCCTTCCCTGGACCTGCTGGCCACACTCTTCCTGATCCAGGCCAGGATGCCATTGGCCTTCTTGGCCACCTGGGCACGCTTCTGGCTCATGGTCAGCTTCCTGTCAATCCAGACTCCCAGGTCCCTTTCTGCCTGGCTGCTCTCAGCCACTCTGTGCCCAGCCTGGAGCTCCCCATGGGGTTGTTGTGGCCAAAGTGCAGGACCCGGCACTTGGCCGTGTTGAGCCTCATCCCATTGGAATCAGCCCAACTCTCCAGTCTGTCCAGGTCCCTCTGCAGAGCCCTCCTGCCTTCCAGCTGATCCACACTCCCCCCCAGCTTAGTGTCATCTGCAAACTTGCTGATGATGGACTCAATCCCCTCATCTAAATCATCAATAAAGATATTAAACAGGACTGGGCCCAGCACTGATTCCTGGGGGACACCACTAGTGACCGGATGCCAACTGGATCAGCCCCGTTCAGCACCACTCTCTGGGCCCGGCCCTCCAGCCAGTTCCTAACCCAGCACAGGGTGCTCCTGTCCAAGCTGTGGGCTGATAGTTTTTTCAGGAGGATGCTGTGCTTGGTTCCTCTCCCAAATTCTTTGACTAAACAAAGCCTGGTGAATGCAAGAAACATCTTGGGTGTTTTCTAGAAAACCAATATTATAAAAAACATATTTTTTTTCTGTAGAGCTCCAGGGGATGGTTCAGTCCCACCTGCAACACCCACTCAGGTTTTTAGGGTTCCTGATCCCCACCTGAACTTCAGGGCACGGTGAGGCACAGCTTATAGAAGCCCCATGACAACCTCCATGCAGCACCCCAACCTTTTTCTCTTCTTGCTGCCAATCCAGAAACATTTTTTCATGCAGCAACCACAACACTTTCTGGAAAAAGAGCCAACAACACCCAAAATCCCAGTTTTTGGGACACAGATGGGTGTCCAGCACCTCAGAGAAGCTCCAAATCCTATCCAGGACTACACACTCCTCCTAAGAGAGAAAAAAAAATAAAAAATCTGATGGTTCCATCCATGTCCCAGCAGTGCCCTCTGGTGCCAGCATTACCAATCACCTCAGTTACCCAAATTGCTAATAAAATCCATTTTTTTCTACTTTAAAAAACCCCCAAGGTAAAGGAGGCCCCAAGGAGGAGGCTAAGGAGCACCAGCATCCCATGGGACTGGGTTTTTTTCCCCATCTCCAGCATCCCTTGATTAAAACCCAAGGTCCTGGTTGCCTCTTTCCCTTGAACTGTCAGAAAACAGCTGGGGATGGAGCTGAGAGCAGGGAGGGGAAGAGAGCCCAGAAGGCATGGGAAGAAACCAAGGAGGACAGTAGGGACCTGGATCTGTCCTCTCAATCTCAGCCCCTGAGAATGGCCCTGAAAGTGATGTGATTTCTGGAGGCCCTGAGGATATTTAGTGCCATGACCCAGCCAAAAACTGCAAAAATTACTTTTTTTTGGGGGGTGTTAAGTGATGTCTCAGTCAGTGAGGAAAACTGCAGCTCTCAGAAGCCAAAAAAAAAATAGAATTAAAAAAAAACCGAACCCCAGCTTGCCCCAGAACCATGAGCTTATAAAAAGCAGCATCCAGACCCATGGCTTCACCTCAAAAAAGAAAAAAAAAACAAACCCAAAACTGGTGGGGTTGATGGTTCAGCCCCATCACTGCAGGTCCTTGGGGAAGTGTGGATCAGCTGGAAGGCAGAAGGGCTCTGCAGAGGGACCTGGACAGACTGGAGAGTTGGGCTGATTCCAATGGGATGAGGTTCAACATTCCAAGTGCCGGGTCCTGCACTTTGGCCACAACAACCCCATGGGGAGCTCCAGGCTGGGCACAGAGTGGCTGAGAGCAGCCAGGCAGAAAGGGACCTGGGAGTCTGGATTGACAGGAAGCTGAACAGGAGCCAGCAGTGTGCCCAGGTGGCCAAGAAGGCCAATGGCATCCTGGCCTGGCTCAGGAACAGCGTGGCCAGCAGGTCCAGGGAAGGGATTCTGCCCCTGTGCTCAGCCCTGGTGAGGCCACAGCTTGAGTCCTGTGTCCAGTTCTGGGCCCCTCAGCTCAGGAAGGAGATTGAGGTGCTGGAGCAGGTCCAGAGAAGAGCAAGGAGGCTGTGAAGGGATCCAGCACAAGTCCTGTGAGGAAGGGCTGAGGGAGCTGGGGGTGTTGAGGCTGGAGAAGAGGAGGCTCAGGGGAGACCTCATCACTCTCCAACTCCCTGAAAGGAGGTTGGAGCCAGGGGGGGGTTGGGCTCTTTTCCCAGGCAACTCTCAGCAAGACAAGAGGGCAGGGTCTCAAGTTGTGCCAGGGGAGGGTTAGGTTGGAGATTAGAAAGAATTTCTTTACGGAGAGGGTGATCAGACATTGGAATGGGCTGCCCAGGGAAGTAGTGGATTCTCCGTCCCTCGGGATATTTCAAAAGAGCCTGGATGTGGCACTCAGTGCCATGGGCTGGGAACTGCAACAGTGGTTCAAGGGTTGGACTTGATGATCTCTGAGGTCCCTTCCAACCCAGTCAATTCCATGATTCCTGCAGCCAGGAGAGGTTGCAAGCAGAGCTGCACATCCCAGATCCATCCATGGGTGCCTGACAAGACCCTAAAACCAGAGACAGGGGCGTCCCCACCTTGCTCAGGGTGCTCTGCATGGGGGAGGAGACAAGGAGCACCCTTCAACCACCAGAAACCCATCAGGTGTCCCAAGAACCCCAAAATTCCTACCACGTGCAAACCCCTCCAGCTTTAACTCAGGCTTTATCCCATGGGATATTAAAGCTCTTGAGTTATTTAGGGTCTGGAATAATTCTCTTCCTCACCCCAAACCAGATTTCAGCTGCCTCATCCAGGCAGAAATCCACAAATCCCATAGCAAGGTGGCTTTACCATCATAATAAAACTGCACATCCTCAGGAAGGGGCTCGTAGAGGGGGACAAAATAGGGTCCACGGTGTTCCAGTTGGGTCCACTTCACCCCATCTTCTTTTTTCTCCTCTTCCCACCTGGAAAAGATGCACAGGAAGCCATGAAAACATCCCAAACCTTGGGAATTTCTCCCAAATTCACCTTAAGAATCACAAACTGGGTTGGAAAGGACCTGAAATATCATTTATTTCCAACCATGGAAACATGGGAAGCACCTCCCAGGATTGGGATGCTCCAAGGATCCAACCTGGGCTGAGACAATTCCAGGGATGGGGCAGCCACAGCTTCTCTGGGAAAACTGGGGCAGTTTCACCATCCTCAGAGGAATTTCTTCCTAAAATTTCATTTAAATCCAACCTCTTCCAGTTTAAAACCCATAAATCCTTATCTGAGATGCTCTGGGAGCAGGGGGAGTTGTCACAAAACCCAGGCAAACTCCTCTTGTCTCTTCAGCTGCCTCAGTTTCCCCCTTTTTTTCCCAACAAGAACACAAAGAAAGAGAGGGAAAAGTGGCACAAACGAGGGGGTGACACAGGGGGGGGAATGAATAGAAAGGGGGGGGGGGGGAATGAATAAAATAAATGAAATAAAAGGGGGGGAAGGA
>CM041084.1:150062773-150202773 GCA_023079485.1 Archilochus colubris
TATCAATATTATTTATATTTTTCTTTTAAATTTTTAATTTCTTCAACTTTATTTTCTTTCTCAGGGTTTTTTTATTTCTTTATTTTTTATATTTTTATTTCTTCGTTTTTTAATTTCTTTTGACTTTTACTTATTTATTATTATTCCTTCTTTTTTGGTTTTATGTCTTAAAATTGTTTTTATGTCTTTATTTTTGTTTTTATTTCTTTATTTTTATTTTCATGTCTTTAATTTTAAAATTTCTTTAATTTTTTATTTTTTATTTTTAATCTTTTAATTTTTATTTCTTCACGTTTTTGTTTTTATTTTTATTTCTTCAAATTTATTTTATTTCTTTATCTTTTATTTTTACCTTTCTTTTAATTTTTATTTCTATTTTTTTACTTATTTTTTTATCTTTACTTTCATTTTTATTTTTATTTCTTTATTTTTATCTTTATTTTTATTTTTATTGTTATTTTTATCTTCATTTTATTTTTATTTTGTTATTTTTATTTTTTATTTTTATTTTTATCTTTATCTTTATCTTTATTTCTTTATTTTTTTACTTCTTTACTTTTTACTTTTATTTCTTTAAATTTTTAATTTCTTTTTTTTATTTATTTTCTTTTTATTTTTACATCACTATCATTTATATCTTTCCTTTTATTTTTTTATTTCTTCAACTTCATTTTCTTTCTCAGGCTTTTATTTTTATTTCTTTATTTTCTATATTTTTATTTCTTCGCTTTTTATATCTTTTGACTTCTATTTATTTATTTATTTAAATTTTTATTTCTTTTTTATTTTTATTTCTTAATTTATTTTTTTTTCTCTCCTTGAGCTGTTTCAGGCATTCCAAGAACATTTCTTTAGGATTCATTTGCTTTGGGATTCTCAAGTTGGGGCCCCTCCAGCCCCATCTCTGAGAGGGGGCGGGGGGGAAGGAGCCAAAAAGGCCATTTCAGAGCATTTAATTTTATTTTATTTTATTTTATTTTATTTTATTTTATTTTATTTTATTTTACTTTATTATGTTATGTTATGTTATGTTATGTTATGTTATGTTATGTTATGTTATGTTATGTTATGTTATGTTATGTTATGTTATGTTATTTTATTTTCTGCCCCTGTACTCAGCCCTGGTGAGGCCACAGCTTGAGTCCTGTGTCCAGTTCTGGGCCCCTCAGCTCAGGAAGGAGATTGAGGTCCTGGAGCAGGTCCAGAGAAGAGCAAGGAGGCTGTGAAGGGATCCAGCAGAATTCCTGTGAGGAAGGGCTGAGGGAGCTGGGAGTGTTGAGGCTGGAGAAGAGGAGGCTCAGGGGAGACCTCATCACTCTCTACAACTCCCTGAAAGGAGGCTGGAGCCAGGGGGGGGTTGGTCTCTTTTCCCAGGCAACTCTCAGCAAGACAAGAGGGCAGGGTCTCAAGTTGTGCCAGGGGAGGTTTAGGTTGGATATTAGAAAGAATTTCTTTATGGAGAGGGTGATCAGACGTTGGAATGGGCTGCCCAGGGAAGTAGTGGATTCTCCGTGTCTGGAGATATTTCAAAAGAGACTGGATGTGGCACTCAGTGCCATGGGCTGGGAACTGCAGCAGTAGTGGATCAAGGGTTGGACTTGATGATCTCTGAGGTCCCTTCCAACCCAGCCTGTAGAGAGACAAGATAAACCAGGTGCCTCGAGTTGCCAGTGAGTGGGTGTGAGTCCACCTGTGCCTGATTAGGACAGGCCCCTATTGAGCATGAGCAAGATCAGGGGGCCAATAAAGGTGGGACACACACCCACAGAGGAAGCTCAGTTCACTCTGGTGCGAGGCATGGAGAGGCCAGCAGCTCGTCGAGCCTCTGGAACAAGAAAGGCTCTTCCCACTACACTTCTACCCTGGAAGCTCTGTGTGGTGGCTGGAGTCCTGGAAGAGACCAGCAGCTCGTCGAGCTGCTGGCCTCTCCATGCCTCGCACCAGAGTGAACTGAGCTTCCTCTGTGGGTGTGTGTCCCACCTTTATTGGCCCCCTGATCTTGCTCATGCTCAATAGGGGCCTGTCCTAATCAGGCACAGGTGGACTCACACCCACTCACTGGCAACTCGAGGCACCTGGTTTATCTTGTCTCTCTACACCAGCCAATTCTATGATTCTATGATTTTATTTTATTTTATTTCAATCACCCTCCCCTTCTCGAGCATTTCAGGGCTTGAAATCAGGTTTAATGAAAGAATTCAAGAAAAGGGCAAGATCAATAAAATAATGAAAATTCATTTTAAAAATGCAATAAATTGAATAAGAGAAAACGAAATAAAATATAGAATATATTAAAAGAAAATAATATAAGATATAGAATAAAAAAATAAAATAAAGCAAGACTAAAGTGAAATAAATAAAATAAAATAAAATGAAAAATGGAATAAAATGAATTTAAAATATTAAACTAAACTAAACTAAAATATAGAATAAAAAAGTAAAATAAGCCAAGATTAAATTAAAACAAAATAATTAAAATAAAATAAAAATTGGAATAAAATAAATTAAAAAATAAACTAAAATGAAAAATAGAATAAAAAAATAAAATAAACCAAGACTAAATTAAAACAAAATAAATAAAATAAAATGAAACAAAATAAAAATTGGAATAAAATAAATTTAAAAATAAACGAAACTAAACTAAAATATAGAATAAAAAATAAAATGAACCAAAACTAAACTAAAACAAAATAAATAAAGTAAAATAAAATAAAATAAAAATTGAAATAAAAATAATTTTAAAAAATAAAATTAAACTAAAATATAGAATAAAAAAAATAAACCAAGACTAAACTAAAACAGAATAAATAAAACAAAACAAAACAAAACAAAATAAAATAAAACAATATAAATTAAAAATTGAAATAAAATAAAATTTAAAAGAAACAAAACTAAACTAAAATAAAATACAGAATAAAAAAATAAAATAAACCAAGACTAAACTAAAACAAAATAAATAAAATTACCACAACAAAATAAAATATAAAATAAAAAATACAAAATAAAGTTTAAATATAAAAAAGAATATAAACCAAACCAAAATAAAATGTAGAATGAAATCTAAAATAAAATAAATAAAATAAAATAGAGAATAAAATAAACCTAAATAAATAAAATAAAATAAAATAAAGATTAAAATAAGCCAAAATACAATAAATAAAACAAAATTAAACAAAACAAAATCTAAAATGAAATCTATAAAACAAAACAAATAAAATAAAATAACAAAAGAAGGAAAAAAACCCAAAACCAAAAAAAACCCCAACCAACACCTCTTTGGATTTTCACCACAAATAAAAATACCCCTTTCCCCTAGACCTTTCCTGGCACACCTTGCTTTGTCACCCTCTGATTTTAGTTTGAAAACCTCCTGTTTTTTCCAAAGAGCTGGAAACCCCCCTCCTGCAGCTTTTCCACCCAAAATCCCAGCAGGGAAGCCCGGGAATTTCTCCCCCATCCTTGGGGACCCCCAGAGGACCCCCAGGTTGCTTCTCCCCCATCCTGCTGCCACCCCCCAAAACAGGGACCTCACCCCCCCCTGAGCCCTGCAGAGAATGTTCCATCACTTAGAATCATAGAATCATAGAACTGGCTGGGTTGGAAGGGACCTCAGAGATCATCAAGTCCAACCCTTGAACCACCGTTGCGGTTGCTAGACCATGGCACTGAGTGCCACATCCAGTCTTTTTTGAAATATCTCCAGGGACGGAGAATCCACTACTTCCCTGGGCAGCCCATTCCAATGCTTGATCACCCTCTCCATAAAGAAATTCTTTCTAATCTCCAACCTAAATCTCCCCTGGCACAACTTGAGTCCCTGCCCTCTTGTCTTGCTGAGAGTTGCCTGGGAAAAGAGCCCAACCCCCCCCTGGCTCCAACCTCCTTTCAGGGAGTTGTAGAGAGCAACGAGGTCTCACCTGAGCCTCCTCTTCTTTAGGCTGAACACCCCCATCCCACTCAGCCTCTCCTCATAGGATCTGTGCTCGAGTCCCTTCACCAGTCTGGTTGCCCTCCTTTGGACCTGCTCCAGCACCTCAATCTCCTTCCTGAGCTGAGGGGCCCAGAACTGGACACAGGACTCAAGCTGTGGCCTCACCAGGGCTGAGTACAGGGGCAGAATCCCTTCCCTGGACCTGCTGGCCACGCTGTTCCTGATCCAGGCCAGGATGCCATTGGCCTTCTTGGCTACCTGGGCACACTGCTGGCTCATGTTCAGCTTCCTGGCAATCCAAACTCCCAGGTCCCTTTCTGCCACTCTGTGCCCAGCCTGGAGCTCCCCATGGGGTTGTTGTGGCCAAAGTGCAGGACCCGTCACTTGGCCTTGTTGAACCTCAACACTTTCAGGGATGGGGAATCCACAGATTCTCTGGAAAACCAGGGTCTCACCAGCCTCATGGAAGAGAATTTCTTCCCAGTGTCTAAATTAATGTCTAAATGATCCCAAATCTCCCCTATTCCATCCTGAAACCATTCTCCGTCATCCCATCACTCCAGGCCCTTCCCCAAAGTTCCTCCCCAGTTTTCCTGGGACTGGAAGATGCTCTGAGATCTCCCTGGAACCTTTTCTTCTCCAAGCCATGGAAGGAGTCCTCATCTGCCAGTCAGACTCCTCCCAAGGCACTTTTTCTCCCCATTTTTCAGGGCTTGATGGCTCCATCCTTTTCCCAGCTCAAGCCTTGGCATTGGGATAAAATTATCCCCTGGCTTCGTCTGTTTTTTGGAGCTGTGAGGTTGATGACAGCCAAACTCCAGCCTGGCCCTGATGGAGTCACCTCCCAACTCCTCCTGTCACCCACCCAGTGAGTCCCTCAGGTAATTAAAGTACTGATTGGGATCTCTGAAGGGACATTCCTGATGTCATTCCTAATTGTTTGTTGCTTCATCTCCATGCTGCCTCTCCCCACTGGAAGGACTCTGGTGTTTGCCCTTTTAAGCACCGCATTTGGTTTCTTACTCCAGGAACCTTTTCTCCATTTCTAGCACAGGGATTTTTAACCCTTTTGGAGGCCAACAGCTTTCTCTCCCTACATCTGGTGAGTTGGGAATCTCATCCCCAAATCCCAACAATAAGACCACACTGAGATATGGCAGTATCTTCCTCCCACACCCTGGACCACCTCCTGTAGGGTCCTCCTCTCTTTTGCACCCTGCAGTGGCCTGAACCTTCCTGAACATTTCTACTCCTTGTGCTGAGGAGAAAAAAAGGTTCCTTCACCTCTCTTCCACCTCTCCCATCTTGGGATGGGGTCAGAAAAGCTGATGACAACAGCAAGTGACACAACTTCCTTCTTTTTAGGGTCCTCCAAGCAATAAAAGGGTCAAGGATGCCTTGCACAATGGTACAGAAAGGGGCACAGGCTCCTTTTATTTTATTTTATTTTTTATTTTAAAGCTGGAATATTGTGTCCAGTTCTGGGCCCCTCAGTTCCAGAAGGACAGGGAACTGCTTGAGGGAGAACCACCCGGATGAGGAAGGGAGTGGAAATCTCCCTGATGAGGGAGCTGATGGGCTTGGAGAAGAGAACTGAAGAGCAACCTCATCAATATATTGATAAATCTGTAAAGGGTGAGTGCCAGGAGGATGGATCCAGGATCTTCTCAGGGTTGTCCCATGATGGGACAAGAGACAGTGGGTACAGACTGCAGCATAGGAGGTTCCACATAAATAAAAGGAAAAGATTTTTCATGGAGAGTGATGGATCCCTGGCTGCCCAGGGAGGTTTTGGAGTCTCTTTCCCTAGAGACTCTCAAACCCCACCTGGATTTGTCCCTGTGTCACCCACACTGGGTGCTCCTCCTCTGACAGAGGGGTTGGAGGACCCTTTCAAGAACCCTTCCAAACTCTGTGATTCAGCGTAATTTTCAGGATGGCTTCATCAAGGTGTTAATGACCATCATAATGACATCATCACCTCTCTTTGGTCCCAGTTGGTCAAAATTAGTGGTTAAGAACCACACCCACCCCTTCTTCTTCCCCACTCACCTTGGGTGTCTTGAAGAAGGGTAATTGCCACCAAGGGAGTTTTGTACCATGGGAGGAGGAATATTTTCATAGAATCATAGAGTTGGCTGGGTTGGAAGGGACCTCAGAGATCATCAAGTCCAACCCTTGAACCACCGTTGCGGTTGCTAGACCATGGCACTGAGTGCCACATCCAGTCTCTTTTGAAATATCTCCAGACACGGAGAATCCACTACTTCCCTGGGCAGCCGATTCCAATGTCTGATCACCCTCTCCATAAAGAAATTCTTTCTAATATCCAACCTAAACTTCCCCTGGCACAACTTAAGACCCTGCCCTCTTGTCTTTTTTGAAAGTCTTCTGGCAAAAGAGCCCAACCCCCCCCTGGCTCCAACCTCCTTTCAGGGAGTTGTAGAGAGTGATGAGGTCTCCCCTGAGCCTCCTCTTCTCCAGCCTGAACACCCCCAGCTCCCTCAGCCCTTCCTCACAGGAATTCTGCTGGATCCCTTCACAGCCTCCTTGCTCTTCTCTGGACCTGCTCCAGCACCTCAATCTCCTTCCTGAACTGAGGGGCCCAGAACTGGACACAGGACTCAAGCTGTGGCCTCCCAGGGCTGAGCACAGGGGCAGAATCCCTTCCCTGGACCTGCTGGCCACACTGTTCCTGATCCAGCCCAGGATGCCATTGGCCTTCTTGGCCACCTGGGCACACTGCTGGCTCATGTTCAGCTTCCTGGCAATCCAGACTCCCAGGTCCCTTTCTGCCACTCTGTCCCCAGCCTGGAGCTCCCCATGGGATTGTTGTGGCCAAAGTGCAGGACCCGGCACTTGGCCTTGTTGAACCTCATCCCATTGGAATCAGCCCAACTGTCCAGTCTGTCCTGGTCCCTCTGCAGAGCCCTCCTGCCTTCCAGCTGATCCACACTCCCCCCCAGCTTAGTGTCATCTGCAAACTTGCTGATGATGGACTCAATCCCCTCATCTAAATCATCAATGAAGATATTGAACAGAACTGGGCCCAACACTGATCCCTGGGGGACACCACTAGTGACCGGCTGCCAACTGGATCAGCACCGTTCAGCACCACTCTCTGGGCCTGGCCCTCCAGCCAGTTCCTAACCCAGCACAGGGTGCTCCTGTCCAAGCTGTGGGCTGACAGCTTTTTCAGGAGGATGCTGTGGGAGACGGTGTCAAAGGCTTTGCTGAAGTCCAGGTAGACAAACATCCTTTTAACATCCTTGAGCCTTGGTGCCTTTTGGACAAGGGAAATAATCCTTTTCTCTTCAGCTCTGATTCAGTTCTCCTTATATTCATAAAATTTTCAGGGTTAGAAGGGACCTTTAAGATCATCTACTTCCAACCATGGGCTATAAAAATGCTTTCCTGCAGCAAAAGCTGAGCAAGCCAAGAAAAAAAAAAAACAATAAAACCTCAAAATCCTCCAAAAAAACCAAACCAAGAAAAAAACCATCCACACCCAGTTTTGCCTTAAAGCAGCAAAAACTTAAAAAAACCCAAAAAACTGACTGTGTTTTTCTGCTGCTGAAGGATGTACAAACCCAGCACCATGAAATATTAATTATTCGAGTCTGTCCAACTGGGATTCCTCAGTGCTTTCAGAGAGCTGAATAATTCCAGCAGGCAGGGGAAAAAAAAACAACAACAAGACACAAGTCTCTTTCTTTTTTGTGAGCAGACCCTGTGTGGGGAGTAAATTAAAGCTTTGGGGCATTCAAAGGGACAGGAGGGGGCTGGGGTTGCTTTTTTGGGGTGACAAATGCAAAGGATGAAAGAAAGATTGAGAGAAATGGGGGAGTGATGAAGAGGGGAAGGGAGGAGCATCACCCAACGTGGCTCCTTCAGCATGAAGATCTGCCCTAAAAGCATGGGGGAACTGGGAGAAGGAGGGGGGAAAGGGGAAATTAGGAGTTCATTAATAAATGCAAGCACACAACTCTGTTATTCAGCACGTCACAAAAAACACATTCATCCATGGGCACCAGGTCAAGGCAGATTTGCTCAGCACAGCTCAAAGCCCCTTTTGTCCTCCTTGTTGACCAGGGCTGGGTTGGAAGCATCTTCCCTTGGTGCAGATTTGGAAACCCAGAGGTTTAAACATTTCTGTATTCTTCCCATCCTCCAAAAAACACTGCATGGGAGGAGGGAGAGGCATTGAGCAGCACCCCTGGCAATGAAATATCTCTGAGCTCTCATCATTTTTTTTTTTCCATCTTCCTTTTACCCTCCACAACCTCTGGAAACATCTCCTTGGGGCCTCTCTGAAAACTCTGTTCTTCTCTTATAAACCCCTCCAGCGTCCTCCACCAGCTCGACCCAAATATTTTTCATGACTTTGTGGTTACTTTTGGGGAGTGTCAGAGGGATGAGTAAACCAAGAGTGTGTTGGAAGCAAAAAGCTGCCAAGCAGAAGGTCCAGGGTGGTGATAACCCTGGGTAAGGTTCACGTGGCTCAAAGCTCTGCCACAAGCAAGCAAAACCAACATAAAACCAAGGGAAGCTGCTGGAAAGAGAGGTGGGGACTGCAGATGGGTGCAGGCTGGGCAGATAAACACCACTTTGATCCAAATGTGGCACCAAAAGCAGAGCCAACAGGAAGAGGCATGTGGGTTGGGTGTCTGGGGGTTAAAGGAGCCCAGGGAGATGTCATTGTACCCAGGCAGGGACTGGGAGTCAAACACTGGATGGAGAGGGTGCAAGGGTGAAGACTTGTGGGTGGCACCCAACACAGACTTAGGGTTTTCTGCAGAGGATTTCCCCCTTCTCCAGCAGAAACCCTGGGAGTTTGCACCCAAAACAGGTTTAGGGTTTTCTGCACAGGATTTTCCCCTTCTCCATCAGAAACCCTGGGAGTATGCACCCAACACAGGGTTTTTAAACAAGATTTTCCCTTATCCAGCAGAAACCCTGGGAGTTTGCAGACAACACAGGTTTAGGGTTTTCTACACAGGATTTTCCCCTTCTCCAGCAGTAACCCTGGGAGTTTGAACTCAACACAAGCTTAGGATTTTTTGGACAGGATTTTCCCCTTTTCCATCAGAAAACCTGTGAGTTTGCAGCCAACACAGATTCAGAGTTTTCTGCACAGGATTTTCCCCTTCTCCATCAGAAATCCTGGGAGTTTGCACCCAAAACAGGCTTAGGATTTTTTTGACAGGATTTTCCCCTTCTCCATCAGAAACCCTGGGAGTTTGAACTCAACACAGGCTTCAGGTTTTTTGGACAGGATTTTCCCCTTCTCCATCAGAAACCTGGGAGTCAGCAACCAAAAAGGTTTAGGGTTTTCTGCACAGGATTTCTCCCTTCTCCAGCAGAAAACCTGTGAGTTTGCAGCCAACATAGGCTTAGGATTTTCTGCAGAGGATTTTCCCCTTCTCCATCAGAAACACTGGGAGTTTGCAACCAAAAAGGCTTAGGATATTCTGCACAGGATTTTCCCCTTCTCCAGCAGCAGCCTTGGGAGTTTACACCCAACACAGGGTTTTTTACACAAGATTTTCCCTTATCCAGCATCAACCCTGGGAGTTTACACCCAACACAGGCTTCAGGTTTTTTGCACAGGATTTTCCCCTTTTCTAGCAGCAACCCTGGGAGTTTGCACCCAAAAAGGTTTAGGGTTTTCTGCACAGGATTTTCCCCTTCTCCAGCAGCAACCCTGGGAGTTTTCACAGCTTCCTTTCTGAGGTGTTTTTTTTCCCTCTCCTCTTCCCTGAGCCTGGTGGCTCCCAGATGTACCTGAGATAAAGTCAGATTGCAGGAAAAAAAACCTCCAGAGATGCAGGACATACAGGAGCAGCATCACCCATCCCAATCCCAGGACTAACAGAGCTACTTTGCCACCAAGCAGCTTGGGGTGACAGAGCTCAAGAAGCAAGGGAGAAAGCTACAGCTTAGGAGGCAACACAGAGCAGGAGGTAGTGACCATAATATTTTTATCTACTCTGTATGTCCATACTCTGCTGTGGGGGAATCTGACCATGTCCTTCAGGCCTTCAGGAGACACTTTGTCCCCCCACCATTGAGGAGATGGAGAAGGACACAGGCACAGGACCTTTCTGCCATCTCAATCTTTTGCCAATCTGGGTCCTGGACATGCACTCAGGTTGCACAAGAAGCTTTGGCAGCAATAGGAGGTGTAGGAAGCCAGGCCCAGGCTGAAGTTGTGGCGTGGACAGGTTTCAGAGCACTTCTTGGTGATCCTCTTCCAGAAAGACAGAAAACCTGGCCCAAAGAAAGGAAGGAGCAGCATTAGCAAGGAGAGTTTCCTGACTGCTCCTCTCTCTTGGACAGAAAGGAGATGGAATAATGAGTCCCAAGGACCAACATGGCCAAGGAGACTCAACGTGATCCCACCACAGCCCAATAATTGTTGGTGACCATCTACATAAAGTGTTCAATGTCCCTTTTGGGCATCTGGCACCTCCCAGCACAGATTCCCATGTCAAGGCTTTCTTGGATGTGGCATCCATGAGCCAACGTTCATGCCTGGGTTGAAAGCACAGTTCCAGCTTTTTTTAATCAAAGGAAATAATTTTATTCCCTCTACTCTTTCTAGACCTTCCCATCCACTCTGGCTACCTGCTCCTCTTCACTTCCTTGTCTAATCAAGGTTCAGATTTATTTTTCCTCTGAGGGATCCTCTCTTTGTCCTTCTCTCAGTGGTTCCTGCCTCTCCAGGCAGCCATAAAACCAAGCCTAAAGAGGACAACCTCACCCTGTGGTGGAGAAGAGGATTTCAAACCCATGCCCCACCTCTCCCATGCCCTTCCCCGTGACTCCTCAGCCCATCTATCCATAAAGGGCAACCAAACCAAATCCAAGTCCAAACCCCACATCCCATTCCTCAGTCCCCATCAGAGGATGTCCACCCAGCACGTACCAATTCCTACGGAGGCAACATTGGTCACACAGTACTCATCCTTGTCTGAGCACTTCTGGGCTTTCAGACAGCTCCAATTGCTTTGTTGCCAGTCACAGGTGTAGCAATACAAGCCACTTGCTGCAGGAGGAGACACAAAATATGGAGGTGGAGACAAAACATCACCAGGCCTGGAGAGAAAAAAATTGCCACCTTCTTTCCCTTGGCTCTCGAATACAGGAGATTCTGAAAGGGATGGGGATGCAAGACCCAAAGCCAACCCAACCCCTAAAATATGCACCCTGTACCCAAAATGTGTGCCCTGCACACACAGAAAAAAAAATCATAAACCCATCAAATGGTTTGGGTTGGAAGGGACCTCAAAGACCACCTTGATCCGACACCTCCCAAGAGATCAGGATGCTCCAAGCCTCATCCAACCTGGCCTTCAACACTTCCAGGGATGGAGCATCCATAAATTCTCTGGGCAGCCAGGGTTTACAAGGCAAACCAAGCCACTTGCTGCAGAAGGAGACATAAAATATGGAGGTGGAGACAAAGCATCACCAGGCCTGGAGGGAAAAAAGTTGCCACCTTCTTTCCCTTGGCTCGCAAATCCAGGTGATGCTGAAAAGGATGGGGATGCAAGACCCAAAGCCAACCCAACACCCAGAACGTGCACCCTACACCCCAAATGTGTGCCCTGCACCCAAAATGTGCACCCTGCACCCAAAATGTGTGCCCTGCACACACAGAAAAAAAAAATCAAAAACCCATAAAATGGTTTGGGTTGGAAGGGACCACCTCAAAGACCACCTAGATCCGACCCCTCCCAAGAGATCAGGATGCTCCAAGCCTCATCCAACCTGGCCTTCAACACTTCCAGGGATGGAGCATCCATAAATTCTCTGGGCAGCCAGGGTTTACAAAGCAATACAAGGCACTTGCTGCAGGAGGAGACATAAAATATGGAGGTGGAGGCAAAACATCACCAGGCCTGGAGGGAAAAAAGTTGCCACCTTCTTTCCCTTGGCTCTCGAATCCAGGAGATGCTGAAAGGGATGGGGATGCAAGACCCAAAGCCAACCCAACCCCCAAAAGGTGCACTCTGTACCCAAAATATGTGCCCTGCACACACAGAAGAAAAAAAATCATAAGCCCATCAAATGGTTTGGGTTGGAAGGGACCTCAAAGACAACCTTGATCCAACACCTCCCAAGAGATCAGGATGCTCCAAGCCCCATCCAACCTGGCCTTCAACACTTCCAGGGATGGAGCATCCATAAATTCTCTGGGCAACCAGGGTTTACAAGGCAATACAAGCCACTTGCTGCAGGAGGAGAGACAAAATACGGAGGTGGAGACAAAACATCACCAGGCCTGGAGGGAAAAAAGTTGCCACCTTCTTTCCCTTGGCTCTCAAATCCAGGTGATGCTGAAAGGGATGGGGATACAAGACCCAAAGCCAACCCAACCCCCAAAACATGCACCCTGTACCCAAAATGTGTGCCCTGCAACACAGAAAAAAAAAATCATAAACCCATCAAATGGTTTGGGTTGGAAGGGACCTCAAAGACCACCTTGATCCGACACCACCCAAGAGATCAGGATGCTCCAAGCCCCATCCAACCTGGCCTTCAACACTTCCAGGGATGGAGCATCCATAAATTCTCTGGGCAACCAGGGTTTATAAGGCAATACAAGGCACTTGCTGCAGGAGGAGACACAAAATATGGAGGTGGAGGCAAAACATCACCAGGCCTGGAGGGAAAAAAATTGCCACCTTCTTTCCCTTGGCTCTTGATGATGAAAGGGATGGGGATGCAAGACCCAAAGCCAACCCGACCCCCAAAAGGTGCACTCTTCACCCATAATGTGTGCACTGCACACACAGAAAAAGAAAATCATAAACCCATCAAATGGTTTGGGTTGGAAGGGACCTCAAAGACCACCTTGATCCAACACCTCCCAAGAGATCAGGATGCTCCAAGCCTCATCCAACCTGGCCTTCAACACTTCCAGGGATGGAGCATCCATAAATTCTCTGGGCAGCCAGGGTTTACAAGGCAATACAAGCCACTTGCTGCAGAAGGAGACACAAAATACGGAGGTGGAGACAAAACATCACCAGGCCTGGAAGGAAAAAAGTTGCCACCTTCTTTTCCTTGGCTCTCGAATCCAGGAGATGCTGAAAGGGATGGGGATGCAAGACTCAAAGCCAACCCAACACCCAAAACGTGCACTCTGCACAAAGAGAAAAAAAAATCATAAACCCATCAAATGGTTTGGGTTGGAAGGGACCACCTCAAAGACCACCTTGATCCAACACCTCCCAAGAGATCAGGATGCTCCAAGCCCCATCCAACCTGGTCTTCAACACTTCCAGGGATGGAGCATCCATAAATTCTCTGAGAATCCTGGGTCTCCTTGCCCTCACAAGGGCAAGGCAATACAAGGCACTTGCTGCAGAAGGAGACATAAAATATGGAGTTGGAGACAGAACATCACCAGGCCTGGAGAGAAAAACATTGCCACCTTCTTTCCCTTGGCTCTCAAATCCAGGAGATGCTGAAAGGGATGGGGATGCAAGACCCAAAGCCAACCCAACCCCCAAAACGTGCACCCTGCACCCAAAATGTGTGCCCTGCACACACAGAAAAAAAAAATCATAAACCCATCAAATGGTTTGGGTTGGAAGGGACCACCTCAAAGACCACCTTGATCCAACACCTCCCAAGAGATCAGGATGCTCCAAGCCCCATCCAACCTGGCCTTCAACACTTCCAGGGATGGAGCATCCATAAATTCTCTGGGAATCCTGGGTCTCCTTCCCCTCACAAGGGCAAGGCAATACAAGGCACTTGCTGCAGGAGGAGACACAAAATATGGAGGTGGAGACAAAACATCACCAGGCCTGGAAGGAAAAAAGTTGCCACCTTCTTTCCCTTGGCTCTCGAATCCAGGAGATGCTGAAAGGGATGGGGATGCAAGACCCAAAGCCAACCCAACCCCCAAAAGGTGCACTCTGTACCCAAAATCTGTGCCCTGCACACACAGAAGAAAAAAAATCAAAACCCCATCAAATGGTTTGGGTTGGAAGGGACCTCAAAGACCACCTTGATCCGACATCACCCAAGAGATCAGGATGCTCCAAGCCCCATCCAACCTGGCCTTCAACACTTCCAGGGATGGAGCATCCATAAACTCTCTGGGCAGCCTGGGTCTCCTTGACCTGACAGGGGGTGAGGTGGTCCCAGATGGGCCAAGAGCACCATGGGGTTGCCAGGGAGATGGGAAGGAAAGGATCTTCTGCAAGAGGATGTCCCAAGGCTTGGGACAACCCTGTGTGGTTGGTGGAGACTCCGTAAGAGAAGTTGGGAGTGAGCATTGGCAGCTGGAGAGGGTTAACTGGGGGTTAGGGGGGTCAGTGTCCCAGGGTTGTGTGTTTGGGTGGGATTCAGTGGCCTCAAAGAGGTCTCCATTTCCTGGGTTTGGAAATAAAAAGAAGGATAGGGCAAGATATAAAATAAAATAAAATAAAATAAAATAAAATAAAATAAAATAAAATAAAATAAAATAAATAATAAAATTAAAATAAAGAAAAAATAAAATAATAAATCAAATAAAATAATAAAACAAAATATGAAAAAAATAATAAATAATACATAAAATAATAAAAGAAAACAAAATAAAATATAATGTAATAAATAAAAATAAAATAGAATAATAAAATAAAGGTATAAAATAAAATAAAAATAAAACAATAAAAAAATAAAATAAAACAAAATAAAACAAAATAAAATAAAATAATAATATATAAATATAAAAATAAAATAATAAATTAAAATAATAAAACAAAATATAAAATATAAAATAAAAAATAAGAAACCATAAATCATAAATCATAAAATAATAAAACAAAATATAATATAATATAATAAAAATAGAATAATAATATAAAGATACAACATAAAATAAAAATAAAGCAATAAAACAATAAAAAATAGAATAAATTAAAATAAAATACAATAATATACAATAAAATACAAATACAAATACAAATAAAATAAAATAAAATAAAATAAAATAAAGATATAAAATAAAATAAAAATAAAACAATAAAAATTAAAATAAAACAAAACAAATTAAAATAAATTATAATAAAATAAAATAAAATAAATAAAATAATAATATTTAAATATAAAAAGAAAAAATAAGTCAAATAAAATAATAAAACAAAATATAAAATAATAAATAATTATTAATAAACAAGAAATAATAAAATAATAAAATAAAACAAAATATAAGATAATATAATAAAAAATAGAATAATAAAATAAAGATACAAAATAAAATAAAAATAAAACAACAAAACAATAAAAATATAATAAATTAAAATAAAATACAATAATATACAATACAATACAATAAAATGAAATGAAATGAAATGAAATGAAATGAAATGAAATGAAATGAAATAAAATAAAATAATAAAATAAAATAAAATAAAATAAAATAAAATAAAATAAAATAAAATAAAATAAAATAAAATATGAGGAGAAGGGCTTTTAACTCTTCATTGAATGACTCCAACCCTAATACACATGAAGTCAAACACTTCATTTTTACTGTCTGGGTCACCAAACCTAGAGCAGCCTCCCTTTTGGCACAAAAACCAATTTCTCTGTCCCCTGGGCCTTCTTAATATAGGAAATTTGTCAGAATCGTTATTCTGGTGAGTGAAGAAAGTTAAATAAAGATTTTCTTAGGCCCCCATGAGACAGGAATAACCACCCCAAAATCATTTATCTGCACCAATGTGGCAAATCCCCACCTGCTGGCAAGGCCTTCTTTTAATGACAAAACTAAAAGATATCTCACTGCTTGATAAGATCTGAGACTTCAAGAAGGCTCTGATTTCATTTTCAATCTCTCCGTGAAACAAAAGGTGTGATCAATAATGCAAATAATATCATAGAATTGGCTGGGTTGGAAGGGACCTCAGAGATCATCAAGTCCAACCCTTGACCCACTCCCACTGCAGTTCCCAGCCCATGGCACTGAGTGCCACATCCAGTCTCTTTTGAAATATCTCCAGACACGGAGAATCCACTACTTCCCTGGGCAGCCCATTCCAATGTCTGATCACCCTCTCCCTAAAGAAATTCTTTCTAATCTCCAACCTAAACCTCCCCTGGCACAACTTGAGACCCTGCCCTCTTGTCTTGCTGAGAGTTGCCTGGGAAAAGAGACCAACCCCCCCCTGGCTCCAACCTCCTTTCAGGGAGTTGGAGAGAGTGATGAGGTCTCCCCTGAGCCTCCTCTTCTCCAGCCTGAACACCCCCAGCTCCCTCAGCCTCTCCTCATAGGGTCTGTGCTCGAGTCCCTTCACCAGCCCAGTTGCCCTCCTTTGGACCTGCTCCAGCACCTCAATCTCCTTCCTGAGCTGAGGGGCCCAGAACTGGACACAGGACTCAAGCTGTGGCCTCACCAGGGCTGAGCACAGGGGCAGAATCCCTTCCCTGGACCTGCTGGCCACACTGTTCCTGATCCAGGCCAGGATACCATTGGCCTTCTTGGCCACCTGGGCACACTGCTGGCTCATGTTCAGCTTCCTGTCAATCCAGACTCCCAGGTCCCTTTCTGCCACTCTGTGCCCAGCCTGGAGCTCCCCATGGGGTTGTTGTGGCCAAAGTGCAGGACCCGGCACTTGGCCGTGTTGAATCTCATCCCATTTCAGTGAACTCCATTAAACTAACAGGCATGTTTCTTTTCCAGTGGGACAAGTGAGAGAAGATCTTGTCCTTTTGCATTTCGTTTTCCCGTATACAAATCACTTGAAAGATGCAATTAAACAGAGTGATTCGTGGAAATTTATTTGCCACAGATGTGATGGATATTATTTGAAGTATAGGAGGAAGCACTCTAATGTGACACTCTAAAACATCACTGTTTAATCATTTAATTTAATGATCTCATGGTTTTAATGGCCTTTGTAAATTCAATCATTGTAAAAAGCATTAAGCTTATTTATCTCCACCTCTAATAGTAAACAAACTTGTCAGGCCTTGGAGATGGGAAGAAATCAGGGACTTTCAGCTGCACAGATTTAGGTCTGGTCCTTTTCTGCTGCTTCTAGAAAAAGCATCACTGACTGCTCTAGGAACCAGGAGGTGCCATCATTGCATCATATCATATAATTTCATTTCATATCACATTGTGTTATCATGACATCAAGAATTAGAAATAACCCCACTCTTCTATCATCTCAACAGGAAAACTCCCTGGAAAGTTTATTTTCTGGCACAGGTTGCCCAGAGAGGTGGTGGAAGCCCCATCCATCCCTGGAAGTTTTTAAGGCCAGGCTAGATGGGGCTCTGAGCAACCTGATCTTATGGAAGGTGTCCCTACCCAAGGTTGGAAAATGAGATGATCTTAAAGGTCCCTTCCAACCCTGAAAATTCGATGATTCTCAGAAAAGCAGAACAGTGTTGAGTGCTTCTGTTTTTCCTTTTTTTTTTTTTCCTTTCTTTCATAAAAACCCAGCAGTACCTGAGCCCATAAGGAAATTCCCTTGCAGGATATCAACCTCTCACACATCCAGGCTGAAATTCCAGAGAAGAAACCTCTCCCACAATATCTCCCCCAGGCTCTGAGGCCTCCCTGATGATAAAAACCCTTCTTTATCTCTTAGCCAGGGTCCATCAACCTTGCTGCCTCACCTCGATCTGCGCACACCATCAAAGCCAGCACGGCGAGGAGGGAAGCTTTCATCTCCTTTCAGTCTTCTCCACAGCCCTGGAAAAGCACCCTCACCTGGGGACAGGATATATATCTTCCCTGCCTTTGGACAGGGTGATGATGAAGGCAACAATTTGGAAAGAGGTGGGCAGGGATGATGCATTATTAGAGAGGGCAGGAATGTACGTGGGGTGTTTTCTCACCTCGCCGTTGCCTTCAGGCTGGGCTGGTGAGTCCAGAGAGGAGTGAAAGCAGTAAAGCAATTCGTCCCATTTATTACTTTTAATACTTTAATTTATCTCTGGTCAGGCTAGAAGTTCCACTGATGTCTAAGTGGGGGGTTTTGGGGATGTTTAGCTCCAATCTGATCAGCACATCTGTGGCCGGAGAGTTCATCGAAGGCTGAGACTCGAAGCAAAATGGCAATAAATAGCATCAATTATTGGTTTCATTTGAGTGGATTATTGCCAAGTGGATTTCCAGGGTTAGACCTGGAGAACTTCCAGTGTCTACAGGCAGGGTAGAACTAGCTGCACATCCATGGCTGGCAAAATAAACAGGAAATGTCTTATAAATTCTTGTTTGCTTAGGAAAGCTGCTGGTTATCTACAGAGTCCTGGTTTTCAGAGCAGCTGCAGCAAAAGAGAAATGGTTTGGGGGTTCAAAGGACACCAGAGGTTGGTTTCCAGCTTTGCAACAGCTGAGCAAAAGGTAAAAATATCTTTGTCCCCTCCTGCTATAGAGAACATGGGGTTCAAAGTCCTGCTAGGTACCAGGTAGGTATCAAGGTTTCAGCCTTTGCAATTTCTCTGCGTGTTTCCAGTTTGGGTGGAGATGAAGCTGATAATCTCAGCCCTTCTGGAGCTTCTGTTTTCTTGCCTGTCCCACTTCTGCTTCCAAGCACAGAATAACCAGGAAGCTTGGTGCTGGCTATCAGCATTTATCTCCCTGAGTCACCACTTCAAACCACCAAAGAGCAGAGAAGATGAAGCAGGATCAGTCCCTTTGAATAAAAATGCTTGGGCAATCAGTTGTCTTCTCAACCCTTCCTTCTCCACCCTGCAGGATTTGGGATGGAGGAAAAGAGAGACCCATCTGTAGCTACACAAAGTGGGGTTTAGGAGATGGAGAGGAGGAAGAGGTTCAGATCAACAAAGGAGGAGCTGAAATGAGGGGGTGTCAGGTCCTGGAACAGGTTGCCCAGGGCAGTGTTGGAGTCTCCATCTCTAAAGGGATTTAAAAGCTGCTTAAAATTGATGCTGAGGGACGTGGTCTAGTGGTGGCCTTGGCCATGTTGGGTTAAGAGTTGAACCTGATGGTTTCAAGGGTATTTTTAAACCCCAAAGTTCTATGATTCTGTGATAGGGGGAATTTCTGGCCAGGAGATCAGTCAGATGAGCAAGTGTCCCTGAGTCAGGGGTCATGTTCCTCAGAGCCATTTAAAGCATTTGGTGGGATTAATTATTGCTCATCTCAGCGAAGAGATGTCCAAAGGAAATGCAAAGGGACACCAAAACCCATAGTGTCTTCCTTTCCAAGAAAAAAAATAAAATTAGAGCAACCTTTTTTTTTTTTTTATGGTTGATTTGCAAATATTTTTGAGGCTTCTGACACCAGCATGAAAACACTGAGTTGGCCAACACAGCTGACACAAAGCAGGAATAACAGGATGGTGAAGTCAGCCCTGATAACCCTGTGAGCACCAACAGTTCCTCTCCAATGGACATTCACATTCTGGGTGTGGGGAGGAGAAGCCACAGCTCTTACCCAACAGATGAAATTCTTCCAGACTCTGGGACTTCGTGCCAGAGAAGATGTGTCAGCCCTTCCAGCATCACGAGGCAACAACTCAAGAGCTAAAGCTATGCCAGGGATTGCTTGGTGATTCACTGCTTGGTGTCTGTCCTTCCAGAGATGACCTTTGGGGGGAATCTGGACATCAGCCAGAGGATCAGTGTTCTGAAGCAAGAGGAGAACCCTGAGAAAGATCCATGCTGATAAAACAGTGTTTTAATTAATGAATAAGGTGCATTTCTGATTTATTTTTTGAAACAAAGAAATGCCTCCAGGGGAGGTTTAGGTTGGATATTAGAAAGAATTTCTTTCTGAAGAGGGTGATCAGACATTGGAATGGGCTGCCCAGGGAAGTAGTGGATTCTCCGTGTCTGGAGATATTTCAAAAGAGACTGGATGTGGCACTCAGTGCCATGGGCTGGGAACTGCAGCTGTAGTGGATTAAGGGTTGGACTTGATGATCTCTGAGGTCCCTTCCAACCCAGCCAATTCTATGATTCTATTATTCTATGGCTTGAGTGGCTCCTCTCTGACAGTGCTGGGGAGGAATCACCTGGAGCAGGGTTTGAAATCTCCTTGCTGAAAGTAGGGATGATCTGCAAGGCCACGGTGTCCTGGTTTGGGCCAGGATAAAGGGGATTTTCTGTCTTGGACTTTTGCTTTCAGCTGAGTCTCTTGGAAGGAGCTGCACTTGCTGAAATGAACAGCAAGTTTCTCAGGCAGTGTCTGCTGCTGGGACTGATCCCACTCGATGTTTAGAGTTCCAGCTGGAGAATGGGGTGCAGAACCAAGGCCACTGCTCAGCTCTGAGGAACATTTTGCCCTCTGGAAGGAGAAAAGGAGTCAAGAGGTCCCACCTGCAGCCCTCCTTTGGGGAGGAACAGACAAGAGAAATGGCCAGAATTGACCAAACAGAGGATTCCAGCCCATCCACCTCATCCTCAGGAGAAATTGGAGGGATCACCAGGGTCAAAGCCCTTCCTGCTTCCCCTTCTTACCCTCTCCCTCTTTGCTTGGGCATCCTGGGAGGATTCCATCCCTTCCTCTGCCTGTGCTCCTGATCCATGCCAGCCTGAATCTGTGTGTTCCTGCCTCCAGCTCCCCACTGCTGCTGACCCCAGGAGTCCAGCCTGGACTTTCCCAGGGCTGCCCTGCAGCCTGGGTGGGGATGGGAGAGTTATTGGGGGAAAGGGGGGAGGAACCTGGGATCCATTTTCCTGGAGATTTGTATAGATTTAGTCATTTTCCTATTTCTCATTCCTGTTCCATTAAAGCTGTGTAGTTTAGTTTCCAACCCATCAGTCTTTCTCCCTTATTCTCTCTCCTTCCTTTATCAGGGAGGGGAGGGGGATTAATAGAGAGAATCTGGTATTTATCAATTATTTAACTGATCTGTTATTATCAATTATTTAATTCCTGGGGCAGTGTTAAACCCTGACACATGGGAAGTGGTCCACCACTGCTCAGCTGGCAGGAGGCCTTTGATGGACAAGTGTGCTGAAGGACAAGGGTGGACGATGGGCTTCTTGGCCTTTTGAGGGTTGCAGGTGTCCCAGGTAGTTGGGAATTGACCAGCCTGGCCTCAGGTATGTCTGATGCAGATGTGGGAGGTGTGGGACTGCCATGCTTGGCATTTCCTCAGGGGCACATGGGAGACTGAGGCTGCTGGTGTCACCTCGGGTGGCCAACACATGGAGCAGAAATCAGGTTGCAGCTCTAACAGGAAATTAAAAGTACCCAGGATCATGTCCAACGTGGAGGCCAAGAGGTGAACATCAAGAGGGTCTATGAATATTCCTTCCCTTGTGCTTCTTCCTCCATTATTTTTTCAGCTATTGCATGGGACCGTGATAGTTACTCCATGTTAATTTAAGACCTTGCTGGCAATTAAACTGATTAATTGAACGTGGTGGATGATGGCATCACAGATCAAGGTATGTTCCCAGGCTGCTTATTTCCCTTGCTTGGAGATCAGAGCCTTGAGGGTATGTGAATCACATCCTTCAGGATGAGAGAGCTTGAGCCCTGATTTTACTCTTGCCTGTGCCTCCCTGTGCTACAGAATCATTTGAGGGGTGGTTAATAAACACAGCTCTGGTTGGTTGCCCTCTGCAATGTTCTGTTGAGAACAAAGATGAGAAGCCAGCCAAGGATTTGCTCATTTTCTGGGACCTTCATTCTGGGTTCCTCTTCCAAAAGACCTGGGGTCTCCATAAGGAGGGACAGAAACATTGGGACTGGGTCCCATGGGATTTCTTCCTTGTGTTTTTCCTGAAGTTTTTAGCTGTTCAGCTTCTGGGTGCTCAGAGCATAAATTCTTTGCCATTCCTAGTTGGGATCTCAGAAGGTTCCCAACTATTTCCATCCAATCCCAGCATCACCTCAGTCTGGATTCCTTGCTATCCCCCTGGCACATGAAGGGTTGCAGGACAGATGAGGTTCTCAGCGCCAGGTGTGATTGCACCCCCAGGGATTTTCCAGCCCCAAATAAAACCCAGTGGAGCAATTGCAGAATCAAACTCTTCCCCATCCTTCGTTTTGGGTGGAATTGTGGGGTTGTGGGGGAGGAAGAGACCAGGTCAACATCTTGGGTTTGGCAAGGAAGAAGAGTTCAGGTTATAAGAGAAGAAGAAACCTCTGTGTGTGTTCTTTATACCCTGGGTGAGGGCAAACTCCAGCTCTTCCCATCCTTGAATCCCATGACATTGGCTTGAAGACCAATTTTTCCTCCTGGTTCTTTCCATCTTTCTTCTCCTCCTCAGGGATTTCCCTCTGCTTGGTCCTTCAAGGCTCATTCTTTGCACTGTGACCTCCTAAAATTCAGGTCAGCCAGGTGGGGTTTCACCCCCCAACCCCCTGACACAAACCTGTCCCTCCCTAGGGAACTGGGAACTCATCCCACCCATGGGTTGACCTCAACCCAACGTGGAATTTTAAACCTTTGCATGCCAACTGCCTGAAGGGCTGTGACCCCATGAGTGCTCCTACCCCATATCCCAACCATTCCTCATTCTTGGGTGCTTAGAAGGTGACCACAGGAGTCTCAGTGTGGGGTGGAGATTCTCAGGTTCAAGAACACAGCCTGGGGCCAGGTTACACCAAGGTGTTGAAATCCTTCTGAGAACCTTCCCTTTGGCCTCCTCTCTTTCAAAAAGGGTGGGAAACTGGTGCCCCAAGGGCATCCTAAACCTCTACTGATGAGTGGTACCTAATTTGATGGTGTCTCTGGGATTTCTGCATTGCCCAAATCCCAGTTAGGTCTGGATTAAGTTCCATACAGGACCATCCTTGCTCTTGAGAAGCATCCAGCAGTGATGTCCAAGTCTCACAAGCTCCAGAGGAGGTCATCACCCTTCCAGCTTCCCTGAGGCTGGAATTATACTGCAGAAAAGCTCTCATGGAAGCAGCCACATCTATCCTAATAATGCACAGTGAGTCCATCCACAGTTTCAAGGGTTGTGTCCCACAGAGATCTCCACAGTTTCAATATCAGCATGATCCTCAGCATTATTTTTTTTTGTTTTTTGGTCTCTGACAATTCCAGATCATCTCCTTCCCAATTGGATTCAGCCACTTTGGGCACCAGTTGACCCCAAGACCAGGAATTGGCCATGGGGTATTTCATTTGTTAAGAAACCTTCCCCATCCTACCCCAGACCTTATCAGGACCAGAGTGTTGACAGCATCCTCAACCAATATTATTGGACATGCAAATTCCAGTATTTTCCAGACTTTTTTTCCATAACCCTTCACAAATTTCAGCCTGACTGAAAGAAAAAAAAAAAATAGACAGACTTTGAGCTGGGGTGGTGCTGATCAGGATTGGATCCTCCTCTTACTCACCTCTATTTGTTTAGCTCTGTCATTGCAAGAACAATCTGAGCTGGAAGTCAATACTCTACAAAAGAGGAGGATAAATAATAAAAGTCTTGGAAATTTCTTTTTTCTTTCCTTTTCTTTTTCCTTTTCTTTTCCTTTTTCTTTCTTTCTCTTTTGCTTTTTCTCTCTTTTTTGTTTTTCTTCTTCTTTCTTTTTCTCTTTCTTTTTCTCTCTTTTTCTTTTTTCTTTTTCTTTTTCCTGTTCTTTTTCCTTTTCCTTTTCCTTTTCCTTTTCCTTTTCCTTTTCCTTTTCCTTTTCCTTTTCCTTTTCCTTTTTCGTTTTCTTTTCCCTTTTCTTTTTCTTTTTTTTTCTTTTTCTTTTCCTTTTCCTTTTTCTTTTTCTTTTCCCTTTTCTTTTTCTTTTTTTTCTTTTTCTTTTTCCTTTCCTTTTTCTTTTCCCTTTTCTTTTTCTTTTTTTTCTTTTTCTTTTTCCTTTTCTTTTCCTCTTTCCTTTTTCTTTTTCTTTTTTTCTTTAACTTTTTCTTTTCCTTTTTTTTTTCTTTTTTCCTTTTCTTTTTCTTTTTTCCTTTTCTTTTTCTTTTTCTTTTTTCCTTTTCTTTTTCCTCTTCGTTTTCTCTTTTTCTTTTTCTTTTTCTTTTCCATTCCATTTTTCCCTTTCTTTTCCTTTATCCTTTCCTTTTTCTTTTTCTTTTTCTCTTTCTTTTTCTCTATTTAATGGTGGCTGCAGAATCCTGTTACATGAGAAGCTATGAAAGAATAACTGAGGGATGCATCTCTTCTCCATCAAGCTCCAGGTTGGCTTTTCCCTGCCTGGACATCAGATGCTCAGAAGACATTCTGGAAATAAATGAGCTCTAAATTAAAATTATAAATGTCTGCAAGCACTGGGAGACCAGGATGGGTTAAGAAGCTTCCTCATGATATCCAATAAGGATCTCATCACCTTCCAGTCCAGAGAAAGAGCCTGAAAACATCGACCAAAACTGCAATTCCTAGCACCCCTATGGGAGGTCCCATCCCAGACTCTTTGTTGGGATTGCAGTTGTTGCAACATCCATGGGGGTGTTGAAACATCCTGCACTTTGAGACCTTGGTTTTGCTGAGCTGCTGCTGAGTGCCTGGATAAAAAAAGTCAAATAAAACCAACCCATAAATCTTTCTTCCAAGGGCAAACCCTGATTTGGCTGTGTAAGAAGCCTGTGAGGTCACACAGGTCTGCATGGGTTATAGTGTTCAAATAACTACTACTAACTTCATTATCTTAATTAAAGAAATGATTTGGCTTGATTTAATTCTTTCATGGGAAGGTGGTGACCCAGGTTGTCCAGAGAAGCTGTGGCTGCCCCATCCTTCGAAGTGCTGAAGGTTGGATGGGGTTTGGAGAAACCTGGTTTAGTGGGAGGTGTCTGTGGCCATGCAGGACTGTTGGGACCAGATGATCATTAAGGTCCCACCCAGCCCATTCTGTAATTCTTTGACTTCTTAAAGACCACTGGGCTTATAGATTTTCCCAAAAAAATCCCAGCTCCCTCCAACCCAACCCAAAGCTTCTCAGTAACCCTGAACAACTCACTCAAGTCCCTGCAGAAGTCAGGGACAGCATCAGGAGAGCCTTCACCTCTCTTTGCTCTTCTCTACCTTGCCTGGGCTCCAGGAGAAGCAGTTCCCAACCCTCAGACAAGTCGTAGATGGGAGAGTGACCAAGGCAAAGGTTGCCACAAGTCAACCCAAGGATTGCCCAGCTCAGAGCAGAAGGCTGAAAAGTTCTTGAGGAGTTTTCCAGCAGACTTCTCACGTCTGCTCTCTTGTGAGCCGGCTCTGTCTGAGCAGAACTTACTTCATATCCCCAAAATAAGTCAAAAGGAAAGATGTTATTGCTGGTAGCAGTGGTTCCTCTTTGTAAGAAAAGAGGAAAAGAAAAAAAATCTGTGGTAGAAAGTTGTGACCAACCTAGAAGGAAGCAAGGCCACCCAAGAAGGGGGATGGGAACTCATTGCTCTTAGGGAAAAGGGGATTAAAGCTTCTGGGCCAGCAAAAAGGAGCCACATTTTGAAGATAACAACCAACTCCTCTTGCCCAGTCAGGGTCAAACTTAGAGCCCTGGGTTTCTCCCCCCTGCAGCTATGTGGATTTCCCCTCCTTGACTTGGCCCAAGTGTTGCTCTCCCAGCTCTGTTACTACAGCTCTAATATTGGTGTAACACCTGCAAGGATGAGGGAAGCCCAAGAGGACCAAAGAAAGCCTGGGAGAAAGATGCCAAGCTCCAAAAATCTCCTCTTTTGGGCCAGGAGAAACCAAACCATACATGAATGTAGAAATATTAGTGGAATAATATTCCTGAAGTCTCCTCCAGGAGTGATTATTGGTCTAGACACAGCTACTAGAGGAAAACAGAGACTGATCCGACACAGTTTGGTGTTACTAACACAATTACACACGCTTAGTAGTTTCTACTCCCTTCTCATGGTATTTTGCTCACTCTTCCTACTCTTGGGGGTTTCATGGTAGTGGCATGACAGTGAGTTGGCAGCAGCTGGGATGCTCTGTGCCAGGAAAAATCAGATGTTCCTGTTGCTTCCTCCTAGAATCCACTCAGAGTCTTTTCAATTATGTTTACTAACTTCTGGTTTTTTTGTTTTTTGTTTTTTTTTTCATGCTATTTTTGTCAGCCTGAAGCTGCATGATGCATCTCCTGTCACCCAGGTTAGGTGCTGCTTTAGGAGTGTTTGTTACTTCTAAAACCAACCCAGTCCAGCTCCAAGTTTGCTGAGTGGTCCCCATTGCCAGCCCTGACCCCATCTGTGAAGCACATAGAACCATGGGATCATCATGGTTGGAAAGGACCTTCAAGATCATCGAGTCCAACCATCACTCCTACACCACCTTAACCACTAAATCATCTCCCAAAATGCCTCTTCTGCCTTTTTTTTTTTTTTTTTAATACCTCCAGGGACAGTGACTCCACCACCTCCCTGAAAACCTGTTCCAATGCTTCACCACTCTTTTCAGAGAAGAAATTTGTCCTAGTATCAGGGAGTTGGAGAGGGCAACCTCTTCTCCAGGCTGAGCAGCCCCAAGTCCTTCAGCCTCACTTCCTAAGACCTGTTTTCCTGCCCAGTTGCCCTTCTCTGCACCCTCTCCATCACCTCCATGCCCTTCCCATAATTTGGTACCCAAAACTGAACACAGAACTCAACATGAGGCCTCACCAAGGCTGAGTCAAAGAGGAAGATCACTCCCCTTCTCCTGCTGGTCACAGTGGTCCTGGTACAAGCCAGGATGTTTTTGGCCTTCTGGGCAACCTGGGCACACTTTTGGCTCATGTTCAGCCACCTGTTCACAGGTCTGAAACCTGCAGCATGGGTGTTCTCTATCCCCTCACCCAAACCATCAGCAAAGATGTGAAATTCCACATCCCCAACTCCTCAACATCTCGGGTGTCATCCCAAGCCTGGATTGTCCTTGGGTCCTAGTTGTAGATACCTCAGAATGTTGGCTTCTGACTGCTTCCTAAATAAAGCTACAGCTGCACTAAGTGTCAGGGTTTAACACTGGCCTGGCAATTAACAAAAAGCAAATAACAGACACTCTCTATTAATCTCTCTCTCCCCCTTGATAAAGAAAGGAGAGAGAATAAGGGAGAGAGACTGATGGGTTGGAAGCTAAACTACACAGCTTTAATGAAACAGGAATGACCAAGAGGAAAAATGACTAAATCTATAAAAATCCCTGGGAAAATGGATCCCAGCTTCCTCCCTCCTTTCCCCCAATAACTCTCCCATCCCCACCCAGGCTGCAGGGCAGCCCTGGGAAAGTCCAGGCTGGACTCCTGGGGTCAGCAGCAGTGGGGAGCTGGAGGCAGGAACACACAGATTCAGGCTGGCATGGATCAGGAGCACAGGCAGAGGAAGGGATGGAATCCTTCCAGGATGCCGGGTGAAGGAAGGGAAGCAGGAAATCAGGAAATCATGGCTCGGCCCTCGTGATGCCTCAAATTTCTCCTGAGGATGAGGTGGATGGGATGGAATCCTCTGTTTGGTCAATTCTGGCCATTTCTCTTGTCTGTTCCTCCCCAAAGGAGGGTTGCAGGTGGGACCTCTTGACTCCTTTTCTCCTTCCAGAGGGCAAAATGTTCCTCAGAGCTGAGCAGTGGCCTTGGTTCTGCACCCCATTCTCCAGCTGGAACTCTAAACATGGAGTGGGATCAGTCCCAGCAGCAGACATTGCCTGAGAAACTTGCTGTTCATTTCAGCAAGTGCAGCTCCTTCCAAGAGACTCAGCTGAAAGCAAAAGTAAAAGACAGAAAATCACCTTTATCCTGGCCCAAACCAGGACACTAAGCCAAGAGACACAAGAGTAAAAAAATTAGCCACAGCCATATGGACAATTAGAAAAATTGCTCTTACCAGATAACTTAAAAAAAAAAAAGAATAAAAACACCAGGCAGGCCAATACAAGCTCAACCAATTCCTTAGAGCAACCTTCCAATATCTGAAAGCTGGGGGAGGGCTTTGGACATGGGGGTGTAGTAAGAGGACAAGGGGAAATAGGTTAAAACTTGAAGAAAGGAGATTTAGGTTGGATATGAGGAAGAAATTTAATTTGAGGGTGGTGAGACCCTGGAAGGGGTTGCCCAGGAAAGCTGTGGATGCCCCATCCCTGGCAGCCCACTTGGATGGGGCTTGGAGCAACCTGGGCTGGTGGAAGGTGTCCCTATCCATGGAGGGGGATTGGAATTAGATGATCTTTCAGGTCCCTTCCAACCCAAACCATTCCATGATTCTATGCTTGAAACCTCCCAAGTCTGAACCCTGAGGTCTTGCAAACTCAGGACAAACTTCCCAGCAATGGCAACACCAAATCCAAGTGCCAAGGGATAACAAACCAGCTTGTCACAGACTCTCAAAGAGGGAAAAAACTGGACTGAGCTCTTCTCTGTTTCATTTCTGGAATATATTATATTATTATTAATCTTTATTTCTGGAAATCAGGATCTATTTCTGCCTGGGGGGTGGGAGCTACTAAGGATGAATCATGAAGCCCAACCAGTTGTGATCTCTGCCACCCCATTGTCTTCAGAAGTTGTAGGATGCAGCTGGAGCTTGAGAAATAGATGGAAGAGATTACACAGAAAAAAAAAAAAAAACAAAACAACCCAACCAGCAAACCAAAACAAAAATCAAAGAGCCCATTCAAGTGTAGGTGATCTCTGGGAAGGGATTAGAACCTTCCTTGTCTGGCACAGCTGGAGAGATAAATCATCTGTTTTCATCAGAAGGGGCAGTCTGTAGGCAGCCAAGCAAGAAACACAACATTTTTGGGGAAAGGCATCAGCTCTTTGCTTCACCATCCCTCCTGCAACCCCAAGGAGCTGCTGGAAGCCACCCCAGGGAGCAGAGCCCTTGTGTCATTCTCTTCTTGGGTTCATGACAGCAGAAGGAAATGATGGAAAGCAGCTATTCAAAGGCTTATTTCTCAGTCGAGTCAATCACTCAGAACTGCAGCTTAATCCAGGCTTGGATTAAGGATATTAATTAAGCAATTTCTTGGGATTTCTCAAGTCCCATCTTGCAGTAGCTCAGGATTAGTGTCTAGAAAAGGCATTCTTCGAGCTTGGGACAAGCTCTTCCTGACTCTTTGTTTTCTTTTGAATAACACAAGTGCTCAGCTGGCCAAAAATATCATTATTATGGTTAAAAAAAAAAAACTGGAGAAAGAACCAACCTTAGATCTTATCTCCTCATGCCCTGGGGCATCCCCATGATGAGCAGCCATCCCCCTGCCACATCCTCATGGACCAAGTGCCAGGAGTTCTCCTCCTTCACAGGACTGAATCCTGATCCCCTGGGGATTTATCCTTGTCTTGGAAACAATTCCTTTGGCCCTCATTACATCCATCCTTGATTTTATCACAGGGTCCCTCACAGGTGAATTGTTTGGTTTGGTTTGCAGCCAAAATTGGGCTCCTTGTGCCCAATTCACAAACACAGGGCCCAGGTTGATATCTGCCCAACCTCAGCTGATTTTCCAGCATTCTGAACCTTCTCTCAAGAGGTGATGGATGCAGAAACCAACTCTAAACCCAGGGAGCTCCTTAAACCCATGTTTTTATTTTTGCCAGGCCACAGACTTGATCTTCTCTCCTCCTAAACTCCATTGGAAGAGGAAATGTCTCCATTCCCTGCCTTCAGAGAGAGTCTCAGCTTAAATATTCATAGAATGGGTTGGGTTGGAAGGGACCTCAAAGCTCATCCAGTTCCAACCCCCCTGCATGGGCAGGGACACCTCCCAACAGACCAGGATGCTCCAAGCCCCATCCAACCTGGATTTGAACTCTTCCAGTGATGGGGCAGCCACAACTTCCTTGGGCAACCTGTTCCAGGGTCTCCCCACCCTCAAATTAAAGAATTTCTTCCTCATGTCCAACCTAAATCTCCCCTCTTCAAGTTTTAAAGCATTTCCCTTTGTCCTCTCACTATATACCTGTATAAAAAGCCCTCTTCCATCTTTCTTGTAGGGTTCTTTTACCCCTTTCCTCTCATACTGACAAGCATTTCCCTTTAAAATTCCCATTCTATTCTTCCCTCTTTTTTTCATTTTTTTCTTATGGGTTTTTTGTTTTGTTTTGTTTGGGGTTTTTGTGTGTGGGGGGTTTTTTGTGGTTTGTTTTGGTTTGGTTTTGGTTTTTTGGGTTTTTTCAACATCAGACCTCAAGGGAAGAAGGGAAAGAAAAAAAACCCCTCTGGAAACCTTTCACTTTCCTCTTCTGAGCATCCTCATGGGGGTTTCCCACCTCTCACATGTCTGCCAGGCTTACAGCTGATTATTTTTATTTTTTTTTGTTGTTCTCCCTTTAATCTGCTTCAGATGCAGAGCAGAAGCAAAACTTCAACAGCTCCTCCTTGAGGAATTTTCAGCCCCCACTTCCCTCTCTGCACCAAAGAAGCAGCCAAAACCCCTTGGCTCCCAACTCCCTAGAGCAGAGCAAAGGTTCTATCAGATAAAAGAGCATCAAAGCAGTTTTGATGGTTGCCCATCCTCAGATCATCCTCCAGGACCTCTTCTTCACTCCACAGAGCCCTTGATGGGTTGGGAAGCTCCTGCTGCTGATGCAATTTTTGCATTGATGAGGATTAATAATCTGTTGGCTGTGTATCAAAAGCTTGACTCATTCCCAGGAGAAAGCACAAGGTGGGAAGGTTTCTGATGAGTCTGGCTCTTTCCCAGGGTTTAGGGCCAAGGGGTACAAGCTGGAGCACAGGAGGTTCCATGTAAACAGAAGGAGAAGATTCTGCACTGGGAGGTGATGGAGCCCTGGCTGCCCAAAGAGGTTGTGGAGTGTCCTTCCCTGAAGACATCCAAACCCCACCTGGATGTGTCCCTGTGGGACCTATATTAGGTGATCCTGCTCTGGTTGAGGGGTTGGACTCTCTTGAAGTCCCCTCCAACTCCTAAAATTCTGTAATTCTCTGAAAAGGCACCAATGTGAAGGCTTTTGGTTTGCATCTCTCCAAGATGCTGATGGAGAAGCAGGAAAAAGGGATGGAGACCCCTCAGAGCCTCAGATAACTTGCAAGGAGAGGTGTTTGGTCCCATCCATTGGTGACTGCTGAGCTTCATGAACTTCTCTGAACTTCACCTCCCACCCAAATCCCAAATTTGGGGCTGAATGATCCCAACACACCAGAGCAGGCTGAAAGGGAGCAAGGGAAGAGTGATGGAGTTGCTGTCTTCAGCTGTTTGAGGGGAGACAGGAATAGAGAGGACAGAGCCAGGGTCACCTTAGAGGGGCAGAAAGGACAAGCAGCTGGTGACAAGAACCTACAAGGGAAATTCCAACCAGATCTGAAGAAATTTAAAAGGTTTCCCAGGGCAGTGATTAATTGCTGAAAAGAAGACCCTGAGATAACAATCCCTTCTCCATGGAGAAGGGACAAACCCAACCACAGCTGCTCCTCCTTTGGACAAGAGGTTGGAATTAAGCTCTCCAGAGACCTTCCCAACCTCACCATTTCTGGGAAGAGGATGGAAATCAGATGCCAAAGCAAGAGAAGAGGAACCTCTCACTATCTCCTCCCACCCAGAAGTTTTAGGAGAGACATTAGGGAAAAATATTCTTTCCTGGGAGGGTGGTGAGATGCTGGAACAGGTTGCTCAAGGAAGTTGTGGCTGTCCCATCCCTGGAAGTGTCCAAGTCCAGGCTGGATGGGGCTTGGAGCAACTTGGGCTGGTGGGAGGTGTCCCTGAGCACGCAGGTGGATTGGAACTGGATGAGCTTTAAGGTGCTTTCCAACCCAAATTAATGATTTTACAGTTGAGAAAGTTTCTCCATCCTACAGGGGAGGGGCTACAAGAAAGCTGGGGTAGGGCTACTACATGGGTGTGCAGTGAGAGGAGAAGGGGAAATGGTCTCAAACTTGAAGAGAGGAGATTTAGTTTGGACACGAGGAAGAAATTCTTTAATTTGAGGATGGGAAGAGCCTGGAAGAGGTTGCTCAGGAAAGCTGCCCCATCCCTGGCAGTGCTGAAGTCCAGGCTGGATGGGGCTTGGAGCAACCTGGACTGGTGGGAGGTGTCCCTGGGCATGCAGGGGGGTTGGAACTGGATGATCCTTAAGGTCCCTTCCAACCCTGAAAATTCAATGATTATCCTACTGAACACCCACAGTACAGGATCTATCCTTGGACTATCCCACAGAACAAGACAGCAACATCCCCAGGGCAGGGAGACAAACTCTCTGGTGCCCATAAACATGGTTTTGTTTTTGTTTTTTAAGCTTCATTATGTACCTCGAGCATCCCCAAGCCCATCAACAGCACCAGTGTGAGCAGTCAGCTTTCTTCCTGGTAAACTTGCCTTGAGGTCTCCTCCCAGCCACTAGAAACAATAGGATCTTCTTAAAAGCACATTAGGAACTCAAAAAATGACAGGGGAATGAACCACTCCTGGTTTTGCCTGAAACCAGCTCTGCCTTTTTCGCAATTTTGTTTGCGTAAAATAATGTGTGAATTAAAAATAAAGGTTTAAAAAAAAGGAAGCTATCGAGAAGGAATACTCCTAAACCTAAGAATTGGCTGGAGGGCCGGGCCCAGAGAGTGGTACTGAATGGGGCTGCTTCCAGTTGGCAGCCGGTCACTAGTGGTGTCCCCCAGAGATCAGTGTTGGGCCCGGTTCTGTTCAATATCTTCATTGGTGACTTGGATGAGGGGATTGAGTCCATCATCAGCAAGTCTGCTGATGACACCAAGCTGGGGAGAAGTGTTGATCAGCTGGAAGGCAGGAGGATTCTGCAGAGGGACCTGGACAGACTGGTGAGATGGGCTGACTCCAATGGGATGAGCTTCAACACGGCCAAGTGCCGGGTCCTGCACTTTGGCCACAACAACCCCATGGGGAGCTCCAGGCTGGGCACAGAGTGGCTGAGAGCAGCCAGGCAGAAAGGGACCTGGGAGTCTGGATTGACAGGAAGCTGAACATGAGCCAGCAGTGTGCCCAGGTGGCCAAGAAGGCCAATGGCATCCTGGCATGTATCAGGAACAGCGTCACCAGCAGGTCCAAGGAGGTGATTCTGCCCCTATACTCAGCCCTGGTGAGGCCACACCTTGAGTACTGTGTTCAGTTCTGGGCCCCTCAGTTCAAGAAGGATATTGAGGTCCTCGAACAGGTCCAAAGGAGGCAACCAAGCTGGTGAAGGGACTCGAGCACAGATCCTATGAGGAGAGGCTGAGGGAGCTGGGGGTGTTCAGGCTGGAGAAGAAGAGGCTCAGGGGAGACCTCATCACTCTCTACAACTCCCTGAAAGGAGGATGGAGCCAGGTGGGGGTTGGTCTCTTTTCCCAGGCAACTCTCAGTAAGACAAGAGGGCAGGGTCTTAAATTGTGCCGGGGGAAGTTCAGATTGGATATTAGAAAGAATTTTTTCACGGAAAGGGTGATCAGACATTGGAACGGGCTGCCTGGGGAGGTGGTGGACTCTTCGTCCCTAGAGACATTTAAAAAGTGACTCGATATGGCACTCAGTGCCATAGTCTAGTGACTGTGGTGGTAGTTGATCAAGGGTTGGACGTGATGATCTCTGAGGTCCCTTCCAACCCAGCCTATTCTATGATTCTATGATTCTTTGCATTTCATGTGTCAAAATCTGGGGAAAAAAAACGTGACTTGACTTTGGGCTATCAAGTGTCTCAGGTATCAATGCACAGGTTTTTATGTGCCTGCAGAAAAGATGCTTCGTGGGAGAAGCTGAGTTGAAAACCTCCCTGGAAGGGTGAAGGAAGGTTGGATTCATCTGAGGGTGCCAGGATTGGTGGAGTCACAGAATTAATGAGGCTGGAAAAGACCTCTGAGCGCATCAAGTCCATCCTTTGACCCAACACCACCACATCAGCCATGGCACCAAGAGCCACATCCACTTTTCCTGAAACACCTCCAGGGAAGGGGATTCCAGCACTTTCCTGGGCACTCCATTCCCTCTCCATGGGAAGTGCTTCCTAATATCCAGCCTAAACCTCCTCTGGAACAGCTTCAGGCCATTCTCTCTTGTGCTGGTTGGGTTCTTCTCCCAGGAAACAGGATCTTACCAAAACCTTTGGGAGTTCTGGAGTCACTGGTGCTGGGACCAGTCCTGTTGAATATCTTCATCAATGACACTGGGATGGAGTGTGCAAGGTGGCAACTGACACCAGCGTGGTTGAGACACCTGAGGGACAGGATCCCATCCACAGGGATCTGCAGGAGCTCCAGAAGTGGACCCAAGAGAACGTCAGTGAGGTCAAATGCACCTGGATAACCCCAAGTACCAGTACAGATTGGGGAAGGGATGCAGAAAAGCCCTGTGGAAAAGGACTTGGTGACACTGGTAGATGAAAAGGTGAGCTGGCAATGGCCTTGTCCTGGGTTGCATCCAGAGCAGTGTGACCAGAAGGCCAGAGGAGAAAATTCTCCTTCTACTTTGTACCCAAGACCCCACCATCCACAGTGCTGCAGCCTCCAACATAAGGAGGATATGAACCTGTTGGAGAATCCAGAGAAAAATCAGAGGGCTGGAGCACCTCTCCTTTAAAAACAAGCTGATAGACTTGGGGTTGTTGAGTTTGTAGAAGAGAAGAAGCTGAGGAGACCCTGGAGAGCCTTCCAGTACTTAATGGGGGCTATAAGACAGACAAGGACAGAACTTCAGTAGAGCTGATATAGTGACAGGACAAAAATTAAAGGGAGATTCAGATTAGATTTAAGGAAATTTTTTTACTACTGTCCTGGTTTGGGCCAGGATAAAGGGGATTTTCTGTCTTGGACTTTTGCTTTCAGCTGAGTCTCTTGGAAGGAGCTGCACTTGCTGAAATGAACAGCAAGTTTCTCAGGCAGTGTCTGCTGCTGGGACTGATCCCACTCCATGTTTAGAGTTCCAGCTGGAGAATGGGGTGCAGAACCAAGGCCACTGCTCAGCTCTGAGCAACATTTTACCTTCCAGAAGGAATAAAGAGGTCCCACTTACAGCCCTCCTTTGGGGAGGAACAGACAAGAGAAATGGCCAAAACTGACCAAACAGAGGATTCCATCCCATCCACCTCATCCTCAGGAGAAATTGGAGGGATCACCAGGGGCAAAGCCCTTCCTGCTTCCCCTTCTTCCCCTCTCCCTCTTTGCTTGGGCATCCTGGGAGGATTCCATGCCTTCTTCTGCCTGAGCTCCTGATCCATGCCAGCCTGAATCTGTGTGTTCCTGCCTCCAGCTCCCCACTGCTGCTGACCCCAGGAGTCCAGCCTGGACTTTCCCAGGGCTGCCCTGCAGCCTCGGTGGGGATGGGAGAGTTATTGTGGAAAAGGGGGGAGGAACCTGGGATCCATTTTCCTGGATATTTGTATAGATTTAGTCATTTTTCCTATTTCTCATTCCTGTTTCATTAAAGCTGTGTAGTTTAGTTTCCAACCCATCAGTCTCTCTCCCTTCTTCTCTCTCCTTCCTTTATCAGGGAGGGGAAGGGGATTAATAGGGAGCATCTCGTATTTGGTTTAATTGCCAGGCCAGTGTTAAACCCTGACACTACAAGGATGGTGAGACCCTGGTCCAGGCTGCTCAGAGAGGTGGCAGAAGCCCCATCCCAAGGTCAGGTTGGACAGGGCTATGAAGATGCTCCCTGCTCAAGGCAAGGGGGTGGGAACTAAATGACCTTTAAAAGACTCCTTCCAACTCAAACCATTTGAGAATTCTATGAAATAAGGTGCAGCCACTGGGCTGGAAGAAGGATCCTCTTCTCATAAGCCTCTGTGACAGGTCCTAATCCTGCTCCACAGGGTCCTAAGCAGTGGAAAATCCCTGTCAGACTCAGGATTAGGGCAGACTGCTGCTTCACGTCATGTCCATGGCAAGGAGCTCAGCTTCTCCAACCTGTACACCTCAGTTGTTTCTGGCTGAGGACCAGGAGGACACTCCCCAGACTTAATCAGCCTCTCTTAAAAGCTTCACTCTTTCAAACAAATCATGTTACTCACCCCAGGATGGGTTAATTTGAGATCTGGCAAAACATGGGAACTCTCCACCTTGACTTCGCTTCATACCTCCCCTGCACTTGGATTTCCACCCTTGCTTTCATTAAGTTTTTTTTGTTTGTTTGTTTGTTTTGACAGAAATGGTCAAGCCCCATAAAGTTGATTTATAGGGTAAGACACCCTTTGAGGATAGGACACTTCATTTAAGCCCTTATAGAAAAGCAAATTACTCTTTAGGTGACACAGGAAGTTTTTTGACATCCAGAGCATCTGAGCATGGCCAAGGAGCCCTTCAGGATTACACCCAACCCCCATTCCAACCTGGTCCTTTTCACCTGCAGCAGCACAAGAAGCACAAGGCTTCCAGCACCAGCAGCTGGAGTTAAACCACCTCAGTTTTGCTCCAAGCATGGTGGGTTTGGAGAGAAGCAAGGAGAGAGAGGAGAACAACCCTGTAATGCACCAAGAGAAGGTGGCCAGGAGGTTTCAACCCCTTTTTGGAGACCCCCACCTGGAGTTCTGCATCCAGTTCTGGAGTCCCAGTTATAAGAAAGACATGGATGTGCTGGGATGTGTCCAGAGAAGGTCCAAGAGGATGCTCAGAGGGCTGAAGCACCTCTCCTGTGAGGACAGACTGAGAGAGTTGGGGTTATTCAGTCTGGAGAGGAGAAGGCTCTGAGGAGATCTTATTGGAGCCTTCCAGGATCTGAAGGGGCTACAGGAAAGCTGGGGAGGGATTTTTTAGGATGTCAAGGAGTGATAGGACATGGGGGAATGGATTCAAACTCTAATTTAGATTGGAAGTTAGGAAGAAGTTCTTCACCATGAGGGTGGTGAGACCCTGGCACAGGTTGCCCAGAGAGGTGGTGGAAGCCCCATCCATCCCTGGAAGTTTTTAAGGCCAGGCTGGATGGGAATCTGAGCAACCTGATCTTATGGAAGGTGTCCCTGCCCATGGCAGGGGGGGTTGGAATGAGATGATAATTTAAGGGGAATTTTGTACCTGCAACCTGAAACCTGATATTTAATACAGCCTCTTCCCCTCTCCCCTTCTTAGAATCATAGAATTGGCTGGGTTGGAAGGGACCTCAGAGATCATCAAGTCCAACCCTTGAACCACTCCCACTGCAGTTCCCAGCCCATGGCACTGAGTGCCACATCCAGTCTCTTTTTAAATATCTCCAGACACGGAGAATCCACTACTTCCCTGGGCAGCCCATTCCAATGGCTGATCACCCTCTCCAGAAAGAAATTCTTTCTGATCTCCAACCTAAACCTCTCCTGGCACAACTTGAGACCCTGCCCTCTTGTCTTGCTGAGAGTTGCCTGGGAAAAGAGCCCAACCCCCCCCTGGCTCCAACCTCCTTTCAGGGAGTTGGAGAGAGTGATGAGGTCTCCCCTGAGCCTCCTCTTCTCCAGCCTCAACACCCCCACCTCCCTCAGCCCTTCCTCACAGGACTTGTGCTGGATCCCTTCACAAGCCTCCTTGCTCTTCTCTGGACCTGCTCCAGCACCTCAATCTCCTTCCTGAGCTGAGGGGCCCAGAACTGGACACAGGACTCAAGCTGTGGCCTCACCAGGGCTGAGTACAGGGGCAGAATCCCTTCCCTGGACCTGCTGGCCACGCTGTTCCTGATCCAGGCCAGGATGCCATTGGCCTTCTTGGCCACCTGGGCACACTGCTGGCTCATGTTCAGCTTCCTGTCAATCCAGACTCCCAGGTCCCTCTCTGCCTGGCTGCTCTCCAGCCACTCTGTGCCCAGCCTGTAGCTCTGCATGGGGTTGTTGTGGCCAAAGTGCAGGACCCGGCACTTGGCCTTGTTGAACCTCATCCCGTTGGGATCAGCCCAACTCTCCAGTCTGTCCAGGTCCCATGACAAAAGTTTCTTCTGCCATGACATCCAACTCCTTCCCCACATTTCCCCATTTTGGCATTTATTAAAATTACACAATTTTCTGCCCCTCTGGAAGCCCAAAATAACCTAGCAAATAAATCCCAGAGATTTTTCCCTTCCTCCTAGTGCATCCCTTACCCCTAAACCCAGATTTTCTACTACATCTGCCTGTTTTGGTGCTGTCATGGTCTTGTTTCCCCATCAAGTCAAGAGCCTGAAAAGGGCAGCACAGCTCCAACTACATCAAGAAGACAGGATTAGAGGTAAATCTCATTTATCAGCACAATTCAAGCTCTCATTCAAACTTTTTCCAAGACATGGGAGGAGGAAAAAAAGAAATTTCCAAAGCACTTGGCAACTCTGAAGAGGAATTAAAAGTTCACATCCAAGTCACTGCAGTTGGGGTGGGTTTTTTATATGCAATAAATAAAAAAAAAAGGCACAAAACCCCCATATAAAACTCTCCTATTAAACAAATTCCCAACCCAATCCCTGCAACATCTGCATAAAACAAAAAAACCTTTCCAGCAGCACCAAATGAACCCAAAGTAATGTGAAGGGCACTTCTTCAGAATTCAAAGTCCTCATCAGCCATGTCAATGGCCCAGGCAAACTTCTCCCTCTGGGTCTTGTTGTAGATCTTCTCGATGGGCACACCAAACTTCTTGCACCTGGAGAGAGCACAGGAGAGCAGTGGGGATGTGGTGCCCATCCTGCTCTGCTCCCACCACCACGGAGTCAAAGTTTTAGGGTTGGTTTGGTTGGAAAAAAAACCTTTAAGGTCATCAAATCCAACCATTAACTCAGCAGACAGCCAACTCCATGTCCCTTAGCATCACATCTGTGTGGATTTTAAAGATCTCCAGGGATGGTGACTCTACAACAACCCTATGCTGGGGCTTGCCATCCCTTTGGTGAACCATTTTTTTCTTAATATCCAACTTAATCCTCCCCTTGCACAACTGAAAACCATTTCTTCTTGGTTTATGACTTGTTCCTTGGGAGAAGAGACACACACCCACCTTGCTCCAACCTCCTTTGAGTTGTAAAGAGTGAGAAGGTTCTTTCCACTCAGGGTGCAGCATCCTCTACCCATGCAAGCTCCTTACAAACTTGTCTTTACACATCCAGATCAATAATTACACTTTCTTGCCCTAAACTCAGAAGGAACAACCCCACAAACACCTAAGGGAAGCCTTAGATTTGGATTTTGCTGTCCTCCTCTAAACACCTTCAGGGTTGGGGAAGGTTTCTTTTCAACTTTTCTATGCAGGGAAACACAAGAAGGATGTGGACTTGTTGGAGGATGCCCAGAGGAGGACCAGAAAAATAATCAGAGGGCTGGAGCAGCTCTCTTATGAAGACAGGATGAGGGAGTTGGGGATTTTCAACCTGGAGAAGAGAGGGATCCATGGGGACCTAACAGCAGCTTTCTAGTGAAGGAAAACAGGAAAGATGAGGAGGGACTTTTGACAAGGGGAGAGGACAAGTGAGAGGACAAGGGGCAATGGTTTTAAACTGGAAGAAGGGAGAATTAAGTTAGAAATGAAGAGGAAATACTCTAGTGTGAGCATGGTGAGACACTGGAACAGGTTGTCCAGAGAGGAGGTGGAAGCTCCACCCCTGGAAGCATCCAAAGCCAGGTTGGATGGGGCTCTGAGCAACCTGGTCTAGTGGGAGGAGTCCTTGGCCATGCAAAGGGGTTGGAATTGGATGATTTTTGAGGTCCCTTCCAGTTCTAACCTTCCTATAACTCTTTTCCTTTCCCTCAGAGGCTCAGGCATGTGTTTATCTCCCACCCCAATGATCCTCTCCAGCAACCTGCATGTCTATAAAGGAAAATTATAGGAAAAAAAAAACCCCACAGCATGCCCAAGACTTACCAAGCTATGCTAATCCTGGGATCCAGGTAATTCAGCTTGGATGTACCCAGAGCAATCTGTTTGTTCTCCTCCTTATCCGTGGCTTGGACGTTCAACCTGGCCAGCTGCTCTTCCAACCTCATCAGGAGCTTCTTTTTCTTCTCCACATTGCTGAGGGCAGAGGAAGAGCAACACAAAGAGCATCTTAAAATTGGAAGAGAAGCAGCAGGAGTCAAATATAAATCAGCTCTGGTCTGATGCTGCTGTTTGGGAACGTGGTGGGAATCCAAGAAGCTCCAGCTCAGAGCAGGCTCTACACTCATATTGGGTCCCAAAAAGCTTGAGGCTAGAAATACAAAGAGTCACAGAATTTCAGGGGTTGGAAGGGACCCCTGAAGATCATTTAGTCCAAACTTCCTGCTAGAGAAATTCTCCAGAGATGGAGAATCCATCACCTCTCTGAGCAGCTTGTTCCAGTGCTGTTATTCCTAAATAATAGGAATAAGAGTAACTAGAATAGATAGATTAGATAGTTAGATAGATAGATAAAATAAATAAATAGAGTAAAGAAGCTCTTCCTTATGTTTCAACTGAACATCTTCTGTTCCAGTTTGTAACCCCTGTTCCTTTTCCTTTCACTGGACATGGCTGACAAGAGTCTGATCCCATCCTCCTGACACCCACCCTTTGGATATTCCCAAAAATTTGATGAGCTCCCCTCTCAGTCTTCTCCAGGTTGAACAGCTCCAGCTCAGACTTTTCCTTCCATGGTTGCTGCTCCACTGCCCTCAGCATCTCTCCTTATCCTTATCCTGAAATGGGAAGCCCAGAACTGGACACAGTTCTCCAGATGTGGCCTCACCAGGAGAGAGAAGGAGCAGAACCTCCCTCAACCTGCTGGCCCCACCATCCTTGATGCCCCCCAGGTGCCCATTGGCCTTGTTGCCCACAAGGGCACATTACTAGCCCATGCTCATCCTCTTGTCCACCAGGACTCCTCCCAGGGCTTTCTCCACAGAGTTTTTTTTTCCACAGAGCCCTTTTTCCAGGGATTTCCAGCAGGTCAGGCCCTAACCTGTACCAGTGCATGGGGTTGTTCTTCCCTACAAGGGTTAATGGCTTTTAAGCTGGAAAAATGTAGATTTAAGTTAGACATTAGGAAGAAATTCTTTATTTTGAGGGTGGGGAGACCCTGGAACAGGTTGCCCAAGGAAGCTGTGGCTGCCCCATCCCTGAAGTGTTCAAATCCAGGTTGGATAGGGCTTGAAGCAACGTGGGCTGGTTGAAGGTGTCCCTGTCCATGCAGGGGGTTAGAACTGGATGATTTTTAAGGTCCCTTCCAACCCAAACCATAATTCTAGGTGCAGCATCTTATGTTTGCCCCTGTTGAACCTCAGTTTCTTCTCCACCCATCTGAATGGCCAAGCAGAATATTCCCTTCAGCACCAAACCACCTCAAGCACACTGAGCTCCTAAGACCCTTTTTAAAATAGAATTTTTCCCACCAAGAATGGGGCAAGCACAGGAGCCAGCACCCAGCAAAAGCCACCTCCTCAAATCCAGGCTTCAGGAGCAACCCCCATCTCCAACAACCTCGTCTGCATGTCAGCAGCATGAGGCAGGAGGACAACACACAAAGTCCCAGAGTAAAATAGAAAATACAACTCATGTCTCTGCTCCAGCTTTCTGTTTCTGTTCAGCAGGTCCCATCTGGGCCCTGGGAGAGGACACAATGTCCTGGTTTGGGCCAGGATAAAGGTGATTTTCTGTCTTGGACTTTTGCTTTCAGCTGAGTCTCTTGGAAGGAGCTGCACTTGCTGAAATGAACAGCAAGTTTCTCAGGCAGTGTCTGCTGCTGGGACTGATCCCACTCCATGTTTAGAGTTCCAGCTGGAGAATGGGGTGCAGAACCAAGGCCACTGCTCAGCTCTGAGGAACATTTTGCCCTCTGGAAGGAGAAAAGGAGTCAAGAGGTCCCACCTGCAGCCCTCCTTTGGGGAAGAACAGACAAGAGAAATGGCCAGAATTGACCAAACAGAGGATTCCATCCCACCCACCTCATCCTCAGGAGAAATTGGAGGGATCACCAGGGGCAAAGCCCTTCCTGCTTCCCCTTCTTCCCCTCTCCCTATTTGCTTCAGCATCCTGGGAGGATTCCATCCCTTCCTCTGCCTGTGCTCCTGAGCCATGCCAGCCTGAATCTGGGTGTTCCTGCCTCCAGCTCCCCACTGCTGCTGACCCCAGGAGTCCAGCCTGGACTTTCCCAGGGCTGCCCTGCAGCCTCGGTGGGGATGGGAGAGTTATTGGGGGAAAGGGGGGAGGAACCTGGGATCCATTTTCCTGGATATTTGTATAGATTTAGTCATTTTTCCTATTTATCATTACTGTTCATTAAAGTTGTGTAGTTTAGTTTCCAACCCATCAGTCTCTCTCCCTTCTTCTCTCTCCTTCCTTTATCAGGGAGGGCAGGGGCATTAATAGAGAGCAGATATCACTCGGTTTAATTGCCAGGCCAGTGTTAAAACGTGACACACAACTTTGGACAGACCTCATCCAATGATTACTGCAGGGATCAAACAGCCCACAAGCCACCCCTTGAGCATCCCATGAGCAAACCACACCAGATCCTCCTCATCTTTAACCCCAAGCCAGGCATCCCTGGCACCATGGCACCTGCAAGATAATTCCAAGCCAGCATCTTGGGTTGAAACCTGAGTATTCAGAGATGCCAAATCACAAAAAAATCCCCCCCAGAGGAGCTCTCAGCCATTCTACAATTGCAAAAAACCTTTCAGGAGGCCATCACCCATCTTCCAGCCTGCCATGAGACAGGAGGCACCAATGTGGGCATCCCGGGGTTGATGAGCTACAAGTAGGGTGTTGGGTTGAACCATCCCCAAGCTCTGTGGGGACAGAGATCCCTCTGCAAACTAGGGATGTAAGGAAAAGTCACTCACGCCTCTGCTTTGGCATCTTTTGTTTCTTCAAACTCATCTTCAGCTTCCTTCAGCTTTTGCTGGGCCTCCTCCACCTGTTGCTTCTTGGCATCGATCTGTGAAAGCAAAGACAAAGTCAACCCCTGCTCCTGGAGCTTTCATCTTCCTCCCTCTTCTCCTTTCCTTTGTCAAACCCCATTCCTCAAATTCTTACCAATCCTAGTCCAGCAACGTCTCCCTGCAGGACCTGAGGAATTTCTTACATTCTTGCAAATGTTCCTCACAATACTGAAGCCAGAAACATTTGAACCTCTTCATTTTGGGCAACTGCCTGAGACTGCCTGGTTTGTGACAGTGATGATTTTTTTTTTTTTTTGGGTTGGAAGGGACCTCTGAGATCATCAAGTCCAACCCTTGACCCACTCCCCCCGTGGTTCCCAGCCCATGGCACGGAGTGCCACATCCAGTCTCTTCTTAAATACCTCCAGGGATGGAGAATCCAACCCCTCCCTGGGCAGCCCATTCCAATGCTTGATCACCCTCTCTAGAAAGAATTTTTTCCTAATATCCAACCTAAACCTCCCCTGGCAGAGCTTAAGCCCATGCCCTCTTGTCTTACTGAGAGTTGCCTGGGAGCGGAGCCCGACCCCCCCTGGCTCCAACCTCCTTTCAGGGAGTTGGAGAGAGTGATGAGGTCTCCCCTGAGCCTCCTCTTCTCCAGCCTGAACACCCCCAGCTCCCTCAGCCCTTCCTCACAGGAATTCTGCTGGATCCCTTCACTGCCTCCTTGCTCTTCTCTGGACCTGCTCCAGCACCTCAATCTCCTTCCTGAGCTGAGGGGCCCAGAACTGGACACAGGACTCAAGCTGTGGCCTCCCCAGAGCTGAGTACAGGGGCAGAATCACTTCCCTGGACCTGCTGGCCATGCTGTTCCTGATCCAGGCCAGGATGCCATTGGCCTTCTTGGCCACCTGGGCACACTGCTGGCTCATGTTCAGCTTCCTGTCAATCCAGACTCCCAGGTCCCTTTCTGCCTGGCTGCTCTCAGCCACTCTGTGCCCAGCCTGGAGCTCCCCATGGGGTTGTTGTGATCAAAGTGCAGGACCCGGCACTTGGCCGTGTTGAACCTCATCCCATTGGAATCAGCCCAACTCTCCAGTCTGTCCAGGTCCCTCTGCAGAGCCCTCCTGCCTTCCAGCTGATCCACACTCCCCCCCAGCTTTCTGTCAGCTGCAAATTTGCTGATGATGGACTCAATCCCCTCATCTAAATCATCTATAAAGATATTGAACAGAACTGGGCCCAACACTGATCCCTGGGGACACATCTTGGGCAACTGCCTGAGACTGCCTGGCTCGTGACAGTGATGGAGCCCACTGGGAAGTCCCAAGCTCACCAGTAGAATATCAACAAAAGCTGAGGACAATTCAAAGTGGTACTTTGAGGTATTTTCACAGCAACCACAAGAAATTGCCCTCCAGGAGCAGCCAAGTGGGAAAACCAAATTTTCCTGGTCCTGAGCCAAGGGTGTGGAAACTGTGACATAAGCTTGAAGACACCCAATGATGAGGAAAAAAAAACAAAACCACCACAACACTTTGCCAAGTGCCCTTCATCCAGCATTTGAGCTTATCCCATCCCTCTCCACCCCTGGGTTACTGACGTGTCTGCACTGATTTAAAAGCCACCACTCCTGGTTTATTCCCTGATAGGCTTGAGCAGTGTGATCTCTCTAAGCATCAGGTTCATCCTGCCTCTCCTCCCCCCCAAAGAAAATGTATTGGTGATGAGATGAGGTTTGGAAGCTCTCAATTGGGTCTTTCTCACCTTGGTCTGGAGGATTTGCATGGATTTCTCAAAAGTTTTTGGTGTGGATCTCTGATGGTTGCACAGGATGGCAACAGCTCGGTTGGCTCGGTTGTAGGAGAGGAGTTTTTCTGCAACATTGCCTTCAGCTGGAAATCAATGGAAGAATCACTATTTCTCCTTCCAAGGAGTTGAGAAGGGGAGGGAACAGACCAAAACAACAATAAGTTGTTCATTTTTCCTCCCCTTTCTCAAGGGAGAGCAATGCTGGTTGGGGAAACTGAGGAAGGACATTTGAGCATCGTTGAATTTTGTGTTGTGCCTCATCACAAAAAAAATAATTTGACCAACCAGAAAGGCAAAAAAGGGGTCAAAAGTAAAAAATATTCCCATTTTGGCCACTAGTTACTCAGATTATCACTATGCAAGCAACTATTTCTCATCTGACATAGTCCCCAACCTGCTGCACACTCTCATAAGTTACGTACCCCTCTACAACAAGGTGGATGTCCTGCCAAGGAGGAGCAGGCACTTCTAGAGACCCCAAAGGAATGGATGGACAACCCTGAGCCCATTGTCACCCCAAGGCAGCTTGTCACTGATGTGACAAACACTGTTAGGAACTCACAGTTAGTGAGAGCCTTGAGCTGCTCCTGCAAAGTGATGGAGGCGTTGTAGGTCCTGAACACTTTGGCAGTCAAACCATCCATCAGCTTCTGGAGGTGTTTGTTCAAGATGGTTGTCTGGAGGAAGGAAGACAGGACAAAGTAGAGGAAGAAGGAAGGAAGAGAACAAGAACAATCAATTTTCAGGCAATCTCCTTCTTAAGCAATCAACTAAGACATTAAATCTCCTCTAGCTTACAGACTTATCTGTTGAGTCAGGTTCTCATCTACCCAATGCTGCCATGAACTCCACCTAAACCCATGAAAAAAAATTCTCTGGAAGTCAATTTCTACTCATTTGTGTCCACACCTCACATCCAAGATCCCACCTGGCATCTCTGATCTACAGAGCACCTCAGGCTACAGCTGGACTGGAAGAAGAAGACTCCAAGAAGAGTCACTTGAGGTTGGGATGAAGCCTTACTGGGACCAAGCAAACCTATCACAGATGAATCCTGCTTAACCAGAGCAGTTTCTTCAGAGGAAAGATGGGAAAATGGCTGTTTAGGGAATGAAGGGAGAGGGGAACCATGAAGAAGAGGAAGAGGGAGGATGTTTTTGCAGAGGGGTAGATATTAGGAGGAAAAGTCTGCAGCACATTTCTCCAGCATCCTCTCACACTTCTGCCAAGCCCTGGCAAGGTACAAAAAGTGTCAAAGAACTGAGGTTTCACACACCTCAAATAACTTCCCAAGTTAAAAAGAGCCCAAGCAGATGAGTTGGAGGAGGAAAGGAGCAGAAAGCCACCTCCTCAGGTGGGACATGAGTTACCTGTGGGTGCAAGCAGGCAGCCAAACCCACGTTTAGAGAAGCAGAGATGCTACCAGGATAGAAAGTGGTGACTCAGAAGAGGAGATAATTAAAACCAGGGTAAGGGGTGACACTAACACAGCACCACAGCCTGAACATGGGTGCCACAAGTTAGTTTCAGCTCCCTTCTGGGCCATCAGAGCTGCTTCAACAACGCCATGCAGTGCTACAGGCTGGGCAGAGAGTGTTTGGAGAGCAGACAGACAGAGAGGGACCTTGGAGTTTGGATTGACAGGAAGCTGAACATGAGCCAGCAGTGTGCCCAGGTGGCCAAGAAGGCCAATGGCATCCTGGGCTGGATCAGGAACAGCATGGCCAGCAGGTCCAGGGAAGGGATTCTACCCTTGTACTCAGCCCTGGGGAGGCCACAGCTTGAGTCCTGTGTCCAGTTCTGGGCCCCTCAGCTCAGGAAGGAGATTGAGGTGCTGGAGCAGGTCCAGAGAAGAGCAAGGAGGTTGTGAAGGGATCCAGCACAAGTCCTGTGAGGAAGGGCTGAGGGAGCTGGGGGTGTTGAGGCTGGAGAAGAGGAGGCTCAGGGGAGACCTCATCACTCTCTACAACTCCCTGAAAGGAGGTTGGAGCCAGGGGGGGGTTGGGCTCTTTTCCCAGGTAACTCTCAGGAAGACAAGAGGGCAGGGTCTCAAGTTGTGCCAGGGGAGGGTTAGTTTGGATATTAGAAAGAATTTCTTTATGGAGAGGGTGATCAGACATTGGAATGGGTTGCCCAGGGAAGTAGTGGATTCTCCGTGTCTGGAGATATTTCAAAAGAGACTGGATGTGGCACTCAGTGCCATGGGCTGGGAACTGCAGCAGTAGTGGATCAAGGGTTGGACTTGATGATCTCTGAGGTCCCTTCCAACCCAGCCAATTCTATGATTCTATGATTTTATAAACTCACACTGAGCCTGTCGAAGATGTCATCTGTTGGGTCCTTGTTTTTCATGAACAGCTGCAGGTTCTTGAACACCTAAAGTGGAGAAAGTGATGGCTCTGGTCAGGGAGCAGGAAGGAAATTGCTCCCAGACATCTCTTTTCTCTCCATCTGCCTCCTCATGCAGATGGACTCTGATTTAGATTCATGTTGGACACATCCCATCACATCACCAACCTTCTCAGCATCAAGGTCTGCCACCAGGACACCCCAAAGCCACTGGTGCTCCAGGCTGCTTTCCCCCATCTCTGTCCCTGGTGCTCCCCACAAACACCATTAAATTTTTTTTACTCCTGTGCTGGTTTGTGCCAGGATAAAGGGGATTTTCTGTCTTGGACTTTTGCTTTCAGCTGAGTCTCTTGGAAGGAGCTGCACTTGCTGAAATGAACAGCAAGTTTCTCAGGCAGTGTCTGCTGCTGGGAATGATCCCACTCGATGTTTAGAGTTCCAGCTGGAGAATGGGGTGCAGAACCAAGGCCACTGCTCAGCTCTGAGGAACATTTTGCCCTCTGGAAGGAGAAAAGGAGTCAAGAGGTCCCACCTGCAGCCCTCCTTTGGGGAGGAACAGACAAGAGAAACGGCCAGAATTGACCAAACAGAGGATTCCATCCCATCCACCTCATCCTCAGGAGAAATTGGAGGGATCACCAGGGTCAAAGCCCTTCCTGCTTCCCCTTCTTCCCCTCTCCCTCTTTGTCTGGGCATCCTGGGAGGATTCCATCCCTTCCTCTGCCTGTGCTCCTGATCCATGCCAGCCTGAATCTGTGTGTTCCTGCCTCCAGCTCCCCACTGCTGCTGACCCCAGGAGTCCAGCCTGGACTTTCCCAGGGCTGCCCTGCAGCCTGGGTGGGGATGGGAGAGTTACTGGCGGAATGGGGGGAGAAACCTGGGATCAGTTTTCCTGGATATTTGTATAGATTTAGTAATTTTTCCTATTTCTCATTCCTGTTTCATTAAAGCTGTGTAGTTTAGTTTCCAACCCATCAGTCTCTCTCCCTTCTTCTCTCTCCTTTCTTTATCAGGGAGGGGAGGGGGATTAATAGAGAGCAGCTGTCACTTGGTTTAATTGCCAGGCCACTGTTAAACTGTGAAAATCCCATAGGCAAAGCAAACAATAAAATATCAGTGAGGACAATTTGAGTACTAACACTCACCAGTCAACTGAGGATGCTCCAAAATGAGTCAGAACTTCTTCCTTATGGTTCCTGGCCTATGAAAGTTCTATCCCAAAGCATCTCCCTCTTCTCCAGGTCAGGCTCAGCATACTTGGGACCTCCCCACCCATCATTATTGCATCTGACACCTTGGTTTTAAAGCCCAGGAGGCATCCTTGCCATTCAGATGTACATTTGTATATTTTTGTAGATGCAGATTTGGGATTGACAACCCAAGCCACCCAAGCTCCCCCCTGACTCTGTTTCTGAGGCCATTTTTGTCATTTCTTCCCTCCCCACTCACCATCTTCTCCACGGACACTTTGTTGTAGTAACGGATTGAGTCTTTCCCAAGGAAGTCAAATTCCACCACGTTCTCCATCTGATCCAGCTTGGGATGAAGCTTGATGTGCTCCACACGTAGGGAACAGCACCCAACTGTGTCTGCAGTCTCCCCTTCCTCCTTCTCATTGCCAGCTCGAAGGGCCAGCTGGAAGGAGACAGTGAGACATCCAACCCAGCCCACCTGAATTCCCCTTCCCAAAGTTATTAAAGTGGATGTGGACACAGGGAGAGAGGAAAACCTTCAGTAGGAGGCTATTTCACTGCTCTGAGACACCCCAAAATTAAAATAAGCTGCCTAAAATCAAGTTATTCAGCTCTTCAGGGAGGGTCTTTGCCATCGCATGGTTAAGTCCAGAAGGAGAGCACAGCCCCTGTCCTGCCACACAACTGCATCCTCCAGGACAATTCCCAGATCACAGAATCCCAGCGGAGAACCAGAGAATCATTTTGGCTGGAAAAGACCTTGGAGTCCAATCTAACCTAGCACAGAGTCAAGTCCACTCCTAAACCACATCAGGACCACATCTCCACATCTTTAAAATCCCTCCAAGGATGCTGACTCCACCACTGCCCTGGGCAGCTTGTGCCAGGGCCTCACAACCCTTTTTGCAAACATTTTTCTTTTTCCTAATATCCAATCTAAACCTCTCCTTGAGGCCATTTTCTCTTGTCCTGTGGATTGTTATTTGGGAGAAGACCCCAACATGCACCTCATTCCCACCTCATCTCAGGTCGTTGCAGAGAGCAAGAAGGTCTCCCCTCAACTTTCTTTTTCTCCAGTGCTCTCAACCACTCCAAGATTTGTCCTTCAGACCCTTCTCCAGCTCTGTTGGCCTTCTCTGGGTCCTCTCCAACCCCTCCATGTCCTTCTTGCAGTGAGGGGCCCCAAACTGAACCCAAGATTCAAGGTGCACCCTCACCTCTTTCCAGCCCAGGGGGGGATGATCCCTGTCCTGGTCCTGCTGGCCACATTATTGCTGTTACAAGCCAGGATGCTGTTGGCCTTCTTGGCCACCTGGACACATTCCAATGGTGTCAACCAACACCCCCAGAGGTCCTTTCCCCCCAGCTTCCTGCCCACTCTTCCCCCTGAGGAGCATCTCTGGGGAGCATCCACAGACACAAAACATCCTAGAGGTTGGGGTGGATCAGGGAAGCTAAATCCCAACTTCCACAGGGAAGGAGCACCTGGAGGCCAGGGTGAGACTGCAGGTACCTTATCAATGAAGTAGAGGGCCACAGCTCTTTGCCTCTTCATCATCTCCTTGGACTTCCAGTCAGCTTGGTACTGAGCTCGGATTTTATGGACAACATCCTTTAATCTCCGAGCTACCTCATACTTCTGCCAGTCCTTCTCCCCCTGGAAAGAGAAATTGACATTTTCAACCAGTTCCCCATCTTCCTTCTACCCCTACCAGCCAAACCCTGCTCTGGAAACATCTCCAGAAGTTAATACTGTTCAAACCTCATTCTTTTCCCCCTAGAGAAAAATCCAGGACGTGGAAAATTCAGAACAGAAACTGTTTATCCAGGTTTTCTGTGCCTTCTGCTGGATCCTGGCCAAGTCTGAGCTGCTCATGGTCTGGAGATGCCCAAGCAGCCAGCAGATAGGATGTGAAGAGCCAAGCTTGGATGCTTGGATGCCACCAGTGTGGACCAACAAGGCACTTGATCACTGATGCCCAACTTGCAGGCAGTTTCCTTACTTGTTTTGAGTTTAGGAAGTAGCTTTAAATCATAAAATCACAGGATGGTTTGGGTTGGAAAAGACCTTAATGATCATCTAATTCCAAACCCCCTCCCATGGATAGGGACACCTCCCACCAGCCCAGTTTGTTCCAAGCAACATCCAACCTGGGCTTCAACATTTCTAAGTGTCCTGGTTTGGGCCAGGATAAAGGTGATTTTCTGTCTTGTACTTTTGCTTTTAGCTAAGTCTCTTGTAAGCAGTTGCACTTGCTGAAATTAACAGCAAGTTTCTCAGACAGTGTGTGTTTCTAGGATTGATAACACTTGATGTTTATAGTTACTGCTAGAGACTGGTGTGCAGAGCCGAGGACACTGCTCAGCTCTGAGGAAAACATTTTACTGTCCAGGAGGATAAAGAGGTCCCACCTGAGCCCTCCTTTGGGGAGGAACAGACAAGATAGATGCCAGAATTGACCAAACAGAGTATTCCATCCCATATACGTCACACTCAGTATAAATTTGAGGCATAACGAGGGCCGAGCCAGATCTTTTCCGGATTTCCAGATTTCCAGACTTCTGGATTTCCTGATTTCCCTTCTTCCCTTCCTTCACTCGGCATCCTGGAAGGATCCCGTCCGTTCGTCTGCCTGTGCTCCTGATCCGTGCCAGCCCATATCTGTGTGTTCCTGCCTCCGGTTCCCGACTGCTGCCGACTCCAGCCTGGACTTTCCCAGGGCTGCCCTGCAGCCTCGGTGGTGACGTGAGAGTTATTGGGGGAAAGGAGGGAGGAATGTGGTTTCCATTTTCCTGTATATTTGTATATATTTAGTAATTTTTCCTGTTTATCATTACTGTTCATTAAAGTTGTGTAGTTTAGTTTCCAACCCATCAGTCTCTCTCCCTTATTCTCTCTCCTTTCTTTATCAAGGAGAGAGAGATTAATAGAGAGCGTCTGTTATTCGGTTTAATTGCCGGGCCAGTGTTAAACCGTGACACTAAGGAGGCATCCACAGCTTCTCTGGGCAAATCACCTTTCCCTCCTCACAGTGTCAAAGAATCACAGAAAATTAAGGGTTGGAAGGGACCTTGGAAGATCACAGAGTCAAATGCCCCCCCTGCCAGAGCAGGGTCACCTCCAGCAGGTGACACAGGGACACATCCAGGTGGGGTTTGAATGAATCCAGGGATGGAGACTCCACAACCTCCCTGGGCAGCCTGGGCTCCATCACCCTTAGGTTGGATATTAGGAAAAAATTCTTTCCTGCCCAGGGAGGGGGTGGATTCTCCATCCCTGGAGGTTTTTAAGAAGAGACTGAATATGGCACTCAGTGCCATGGGCTGGGAACCACAGGGGGAGTGGATCAAGGGTTGGACTTGATGATCCCAGAGCTCCTTTCCAACTCAAAGGATTCTGTGATTCTCTCACCACCCAACAGCATTCCAAGAAATTGTTTGCCCTCTTTTTTGGAACGGGTGGGAAGAACAAAAAGACCTTTTTTTTTTTTGACATGTCACATCTCTGCTTTCCCCTGATCCTTCCACCTGACAAAAAAACTCCAACACCCCCAATAAAATCAACAGCAGCATCACTCCAACCTTCAGCTTGGAGCTGGGGTTCAGCATGATGTACTTCAAAGTGTTCTGGATGTTTTCTGTCCAGGAGGCCAACCAAGTGACGGTGTTGTCAAACCTCACCTCCTTCCACTTGTGCCCTTCTGGTGGTTCAGGGATCTTGGAGTCCCTGGAAAACAGAGCAAGGTTACAACCTTCAGACCATGATGGAGAAGAAACAGGTCAGCAACTCAACTGGTTCTTCACAGCAAGCCAAGGATGCTCAATACATTGAAGCATTTCTTACAGAAAGCTTGGAGACTACCTAAAATTGTTCCACAGGAATTTTATCTTCTCCTTTGGACATCAGGAGAACTTCCTGGGCTGGAGAAGTGTGGTTTAAATCCAGGCCACAAGGTCTTCTTAGGAGTGGTGGTTTATGACCAATCAAAGTTCTATAATTAGAAGGCAACCACTCTTAACCAAATCACTGCTTCTCCTCCCTCCAGTGAAGATCCTGATGTTCCCAGCCAGCATGAGGGACCCACAAAATGAGGAGGAATGGCTTGTTGGGAAGAGGAGCACAGGAAAAACACAGAGTTGTCTCAAAGAGGCCACAGAAGAAGCACTGGGGTGTTTGCTGTTGATTTGGGGTGAGCAGTGTGGGCACCAGCAAGAGATGGATCTGCTGCCCAACCTCCTGACCACTGAGAAGCTAAATCAGACCCAACTCCACAGCAGACACCTGGAGGTGACCAGAAGATGACAAAGAGCCTGCAGTGGGCTGAAGCTTCAGAGTTCCTAAAGCAGTGATGGGAGGAGCTGAGAAAACCCCCCAGCAGCTCCAGGCCAAGGAGATGTCCCCCCAAAACAGCCCCATGAGCTCAGCTCTTCCCATGGCAACTTACTTGCTGCAGTTGATGACAACATCTTCTGGCATGATCCTCTTCTTCAGCATTCCCATTTTGGGGTGGTCACCACGGCCACGGAAAAGCCCTGGAGGCTCCGTTTTGAAGTTACCAATCTTCTCCCTGTGTCCATCAAGGATGCAGTACCCATATTCCTCCTGGATTTTATCTGCCTCCTCCTTCAGTTTCTGAAACAAACACAGAGCTGAAAATCCCATGGCTTGGGCCTGCCCAGCCCTGCTCTCCATTCCAGGGAGAAAACAAGGCAGGAAAGCCAGAGCCCCAAGGATTGGAGGAAAGGGTGAGCATGGATTTAATCTGTTCCCAACACATGGCTCATCTCCACCTCCTTTACCAACCCTCACAATGATGCTGAACCAGCATGATGTGATGATGGAATAAATTTAGGTGCCACCTAAGCAAGTTCCACCATCCTCTGGACAGAGCAGAACCTCAAACCATGGCCTGGGGCTGAGTGGTACCTTGCAGAGCCATGAAACATGAAGCATCTGCACCTAAACCTCATGAAAAGAAGGTGGTGTGTGTGATGGGGATGGAGTTGGGCCAAAGAAGTCCCAGACCAGGATGTAACACCAGAGACAGGATGCTCTAAGCTGGTCTCCAAGATGTCCTAGGAACCAAATCTTTACCTGTTTCTCCTCTTTGGGGAGAGCTTTCCGTGCCTCATTTTTCTCCACAAAGTACTTGTGGATCTCCCTGAAGTCACACTTGTCCAGCTCCTTGATTATCTCCTGCTCCTCTGAAGTCATCTCCTGAGCAAGAAATCAGCAGAACTGAGTCAAGTCAGGAGGCAAAAGTGATTCCAGGCAGAGCTGGGACCTTTCCTTCTCTTTACAGAGAAGGAAGCAGGGACTCATGGATAATTCTGCAGAAAAATCAGGAGGCAGGAGCCACACCAGCTCCCCCAAGCACATCCATCCCAAGAAGAGAAGGCCAAGCTGCCTCTGCTCCAATTCCCATCCAATTTCTGGCCTTGGACACTTCCAGGGATGGGGCAGCCACAGCTTCTCTGGGCAACACAAGCCAAGGTTTCACCACCCTCACACCAAAGAATTTCTTCCCATGATCTCAGCTAAATCTTCCCTTTTTCAGCTGGAAACCATTCCCCCTCACCCCATACCCTTGTAAAAAATCCCTTTCCAGCTTTTCTACAACCCCTTTCAGGTACTGGAAGCTTCTCCAAGGTCTCCTCAGAGCCTTTTCTCATCCAGACTGAAGAATTCCAACTCTCCAGCTGCTCCATCCCTAAGATCATGTTCCTGGCCCTCCCCTGGACTCACTCCAACAGTTCCACATCCTTCTTCAGGGCTCCAAAACTGGATGCAATGCTACAGGGGAGCTCTCATGAGAGCTCGGTCTCCCTTGACCTATTTATTGGTCATGCCCAGGACATGGTTGGTTTTCTGGGCTGTGCAGCTTGTGTTGAGCTTTTCATCCATACAACACCCAGGGCTGGTTGGAAAGTTCTTCTGCTCAGGGCTGCTTCCAACTCCTTCATCCCCCAGGCTGTATTTGGGATTGCACTGACCCATGGGAAGGACTTTCCTCTTGGTTTTGAGCTTCAGGTTTGCATAGAGCCTCCCCCTCTCAAGCTTTTCAAGGACCCCTCCCAAATTTCTTGGAGAGCATCACCAAAAACTCAGAGGCAGCACCACTCAAGGATGCTGCAGACAACAAGCCCCAAGAAGCAAGGAAATAAATCATGGATGAGGCATTAAGAAGAAATTCTGTGCTGTGCGACACTGGTTCAGGTTTCCCAGAGAAGCTGTGAATATTTCCCCATCCCTGGAAGTGTCTCAGCCCAGGTTGGAGGGGGCTTGGAGCAACCTGGGCTGGTGGGAGTTGGCCCAGTGTTGGAACAAAATGATCTTTAAGGTCCCATCCAACCCAACCCATTCTATGAAAAATAAAGAAATAAACCATAAAAACCTCATCCCCTTCAGCTTCAGGTCTGGCTGGAGATGAGGGGTCCAATGCTGAGTGTTTAATGGGAGAAAGATCCTGGAGTGAAAGTACCTTCCTCCAGTCATGGAAAAAGTTGTTCTGGAAGATCTCCTTGGTTGTGTATTCATGATCAAGCATTTTGGCATAAAAGGTGGCAATTTCCTCTGTGGCCAGGCTCAGCTTCAGGGGTTGGCCTAAGAAAAAAAAAAAAAAAAAAAAAGAGGATTTTTAGCATTATTGAGGGTGACAATCCAGCCCCTCAGCCCCCAGGAAGCTGTTTGGTGAATCTCAGTGCCAAAACAGGGACAAAGGGGTGAGAGAAGACCTTGGCAGAACCTCAGCACCCCCTGCCCCAAGCAGAGCATCTCCTGGGGATCAAAACCCAGAGCTCTTGGCACAACAGGATACTGGTGGGGCCCATCTGCCATCAAACATTTCAGTTGCTTCTCCAGGAGAGTGGAAATCCCAATTTATAGAATTACAGAATGGTTTGAGTTGGAAGGGACCTTAATTCCAATCCCACTCCATGGGCAGGGACATTTCCCACTAGATCAGGATGCTCAAGGTCCCATCCAGCCTGGAATTCAACACTTCCAGGGATGGAGCTCCTACAGCTTCCCTGGGCAACCTGTGCCAGTGCCTCACCACCCTTAAAAATTTCCTCCTTATTTTTAACCTAAATCTCCTCTCTTCCAGTTTTAAACCCATTACCCCTTGTCCTCTCACAAAAAAAATTTAATTTTCATGGAGGTCACAGAGCTTCCAGCAGCCACCAGGCACTGGTGATGAGTCCCAAAGTGATGGCTCCACAGGGCAAGGTTTGTTTTCTGACCACTTCCAGGACCATGAATTCCTAGAGGTTTCATCTCCAAGACTTTCCCACAGGGATGGAGCAATCATGGGAAGCTCAAAGCTGAGACTTGTGCTACAGATCCAGATGTCAGAGCATCTCATGGTTGTCCAGTGCCTCTGGAATGATACAGAATCATAGAACTGGCTGGGTTGGAAGGGACCTCAGAGATCATCGAGTCCAACCCTTGAACAACCATTGCAATTGCTAGACTCTGGCCCTGAGTGCCACATCCAGTCTCTTTTTAAATATCTCCAGGGACGGAGAATCCACTACTTCCCTGGGCAGCCCATTCCAATGTCTGATCACCCTCTCCAGAAAGAAATTCTTTCTAATATCTAACCTGAACTTCCCTGGCACAACTTAAGACCGTGCCCTCTTGTCTTGTTGAAAGTCATTTGGCAAAAGAGCCCAACCCCACCTGGCTCCAACCTCCTTTCAGGTAGTTGTAGAGAGTGATGAGGTCTCCCCTGAACCTCCTCTTCTTTAGGCTGAACATCCCCAGCTCCCTCAGCCCTTCCTCACAGGAATTCTGCTGGATCCCTTCACAGCCTCCTTGCTCTTCTCTGGACCTGCTCCAGCACCTCAATCTCCTTCCTGAACTGAGGGGCCCAGAACTGGACACAGGACTCAAGCTGTGGCCTCCCCAGGGCTGAGTACAGGGGCAGAATCCCTTCCCTGGACCTGCTGGCCACACTCTTCCTGATCCAGGCCAGGATGCCATTGGCCTTCTTGGCCACCTGGGCACGCTTCTGGCTCATGGTCAGCTTCCTGTCAATCCAGACTCCCAGGTCCCTTTCTGCCTGGCTGCTCTCAGCCACTCTGTGCCCAGCCTGGAGCTCCCCATGGGGTTGTTGTGGCCAAAGTGCAGGACCCGGCACTTGGCCGTGTTGAGCCTCATCCCATTGGAATCAGCCCAACTCTCCAGTCTGTCCAGGTCCCTCTGCAGAGCCCTCCTGCCTTCCAGCTGATCCACACTCCCCCCCAGCTTAGTGTCATCTGCAAACTTGCTGATGATGGACTCAATCCCCTCATCTAAATCATCAATAAAGATATTAAACAGGACTGGGCCCAGCACTGATTCCTGGGGGACACCACTAGTGACCGGATGCCAACTGGATCAGCCCCGTTCAGCACCACTCTCTGGGCCCGGCCCTCCAGCCAGTTCCTAACCCAGCACAGGGTGCTCCTGTCCAAGCTGTGGGCTGATAGTTTTTTCAGGAGGATGCTGTGCTTGGTTCCTCTCCCAAATTCTTTGACTAAACAAAGCCTGGTGAATGCAAGAAACATCTTGGGTGTTTTCTAGAAAACCAATATTATAAAAAACATATTTTTTTTCTGTAGAGCTCCAGGGGATGGTTCAGTCCCACCTGCAACACCCACTCAGGTTTTTAGGGTTCCTGATCCCCACCTGAACTTCAGGGCACGGTGAGGCACAGCTTATAGAAGCCCCATGACAACCTCCATGCAGCACCCCAACCTTTTTCTCTTCTTGCTGCCAATCCAGAAACATTTTTTCATGCAGCAACCACAACACTTTCTGGAAAAAGAGCCAACAACACCCAAAATCCCAGTTTTTGGGACACAGATGGGTGTCCAGCACCTCAGAGAAGCTCCAAATCCTATCCAGGACTACACACTCCTCCTAAGAGAGAAAAAAAAATAAAAAATCTGATGGTTCCATCCATGTCCCAGCAGTGCCCTCTGGTGCCAGCATTACCAATCACCTCAGTTACCCAAATTGCTAATAAAATCCATTTTTTTCTACTTTAAAAAACCCCCAAGGTAAAGGAGGCCCCAAGGAGGAGGCTAAGGAGCACCAGCATCCCATGGGACTGGGTTTTTTTCCCCATCTCCAGCATCCCTTGATTAAAACCCAAGGTCCTGGTTGCCTCTTTCCCTTGAACTGTCAGAAAACAGCTGGGGATGGAGCTGAGAGCAGGGAGGGGAAGAGAGCCCAGAAGGCATGGGAAGAAACCAAGGAGGACAGTAGGGACCTGGATCTGTCCTCTCAATCTCAGCCCCTGAGAATGGCCCTGAAAGTGATGTGATTTCTGGAGGCCCTGAGGATATTTAGTGCCATGACCCAGCCAAAAACTGCAAAAATTACTTTTTTTTGGGGGGTGTTAAGTGATGTCTCAGTCAGTGAGGAAAACTGCAGCTCTCAGAAGCCAAAAAAAAAATAGAATTAAAAAAAAACCGAACCCCAGCTTGCCCCAGAACCATGAGCTTATAAAAAGCAGCATCCAGACCCATGGCTTCACCTCAAAAAAGAAAAAAAAAACAAACCCAAAACTGGTGGGGTTGATGGTTCAGCCCCATCACTGCAGGTCCTTGGGGAAGTGTGGATCAGCTGGAAGGCAGAAGGGCTCTGCAGAGGGACCTGGACAGACTGGAGAGTTGGGCTGATTCCAATGGGATGAGGTTCAACATTCCAAGTGCCGGGTCCTGCACTTTGGCCACAACAACCCCATGGGGAGCTCCAGGCTGGGCACAGAGTGGCTGAGAGCAGCCAGGCAGAAAGGGAGCTGGGAGTCTGGATTGCCAGGAAGCTGAACAGGAGCCAGCAGTGTGCCCAGGTGGCCAAGAAGGCCAATGGCATCCTGGCCTGGCTCAGGAACAGCGTGGCCAGCAGGTCCAGGGAAGGGATTCTGTCCCTGTGCTCAGCCCTGGTGAGGCCACAGCTTGAGTCCTGTGTCCAGTTCTGGGCCCCTCAGCTCAGGAAGGAGATTGAGGTGCTGGAGCAGGTCCAGAGAAGAGCAAGGAGGCTGTGAAGGGATCCAGCACAAGTCCTGTGAGGAAGGGCTGAGGGGGCTGGGGGTGTTGAGGCTGGAGAAGAGGAGGCTCAGGGGAGACCTCATCACTCTCCAACTCCCTGAAAGGAGGTTGGAGCCAGGGGGGGGTTGGGCTCTTTTCCCAGGCAACTCTCAGCAAGACAAGAGGGCAGGGTCTCAAGTTGTGCCAGGGGAGGGTTAGGTTGGAGATTAGAAAGAATTTCTTTACGGAGAGGGTGATCAGACATTGGAATGGGCTGCCCAGGGAAGTAGTGGATTCTCCGTCCCTCGGGATATTTCAAAAGAGCCTGGATGTGGCACTCAGTGCCATGGGCTGGGAACTGCAACAGTGGTTCAAGGGTTGGACTTGATGATCTCTGAGGTCCCTTCCAACCCAGTCAATTCCATGATTCCTGCAGCCAGGAGAGGTTGCAAGCAGAGCTGCACATCCCAGATCCATCCATGGGTGCCTGACAAGACCCTAAAACCAGAGACAGGGGCGTCCCCACCTTGCTCAGGGTGCTCTGCATGGGGGAGGAGACAAGGAGCACCCTTCAACCACCAGAAACCCATCAGGTGTCCCAAGAACCCCAAAATTCCTACCACGTGCAAACCCCTCCAGCTTTAACTCAGGCTTTATCCCATGGGATATTAAAGCTCTTGAGTTATTTAGGGTCTGGAATAATTCTCTTCCTCACCCCAAACCAGATTTCAGCTGCCTCATCCAGGCAGAAATCCACAAATCCCATAGCAAGGTGGCTTTACCATCATAATAAAACTGCACATCCTCAGGAAGGGGCTCGTAGAGGGGGACAAAATAGGGTCCACGGTGTTCCAGTTGGGTCCACTTCACCCCATCTTCTTTTTTCTCCTCTTCCCACCTGGAAAAGATGCACAGGAAGCCATGAAAACATCCCAAACCTTGGGAATTTCTCCCAAATTCACCTTAAGAATCACAAACTGGGTTGGAAAGGACCTGAAATATCATTTATTTCCAACCATGGAAACATGGGAAGCACCTCCCAGGATTGGGATGCTCCAAGGATCCAACCTGGGCTGAGACAATTCCAGGGATGGGGCAGCCACAGCTTCTCTGGGAAAACTGGGGCAGTTTCACCATCCTCAGAGGAATTTCTTCCTAAAATTTCATTTAAATCCAACCTCTTCCAGTTTAAAACCCATAAATCCTTATCTGAGATGCTCTGGGAGCAGGGGGAGTTGTCACAAAACCCAGGCAAACTCCTCTTGTCTCTTCAGCTGCCTCAGTTTCCCCCTTTTTTTCCCAACAAGAACACAAAGAAAGAGAGGGAAAAGTGGCACAAACGAGGGGGTGACACAGGGGGGGGAATGAATAGAAAGGGGGGGGGGGGGAATGAATAAAATAAATGAAATAAAAGGGGGGGAAGGAAATAAAAGGGGGGAAAGGAAATAAAAGGGGGGAAAGGGAATAAAAGGGGGGAAAGGGAATAAAAGGGGGGAAAGGGAATAAAAGGGGGGAAAGGGAATAAAAGGGGGGAAAGGGAATAAAAGGGGGGAAAGGGAATAAAAGGGGGGAAAGGGAATAAAAGGGGGGAAAGGAATAAAAGGGGGGAAAGGAATAAAAGGGGGGAAAGGAATAAAAGGGGGGAAATCAAAAGGGGGGAAATCAAAAGGGGGGGAAATCAAAAGGGGGGGAAATCAAAAGGGGGGGAATCAAAAGGGGGGGAATCAAAGGGGGGGAATCAAAGGGGGGGAATCAAAGGGGGGGAATCAAAGGGGGGGAATCAAAGGGGGGGAATCAAAAGGGGGGGAAAAAGGAAAAATAAGGGAAAAATAAGGGAAAAATAAGGGAAAAATAAGGGAAAAATAAGGGAAAAATAAGGGAAAAATAAGGGAAAAATAAGGGAAAAATAAGGGAAAAATAAGGGAAAAATAAAGGAAAAATAAGGGAAAAATCAGGGAAAAATCAGGGAAAAATCAGGGAAAAATCAGGGAAAAATCAGGGAAAAATCAGGGAAAAATAAGGGAAAAATAAGGGAAAAATAAGGGAAAAATAAGGGAAAAATAAGGGAAAAATAAGGGAAAAATAAGGGAAAAATAAGGGAAAAATAAGGGAAAAATAAGGGAAAAATAAGGGAAAAATAAAGGAAAAATAAAGGAAAAATAAGGGAAAAATAAAGGAAAAATAAAGGAAAAATAAAGAAAAATAAAGAAAAAATAAAGAAAAAATAAAGAAAAAGAAAGGTTTCAGAGGTTGCCAGCCAACCCCCACCAAATGGAGCCACTTACACCTCTGATCTCAGTGCAAATAAAACCTTTTTCCACCTCTCCCCACTCCAGAACAAGGAGGATTTTGGAGCCTTTGCTGCAAACTGATTTATTTTTAAAAAACACCGCATTTAAAATAAGATAATTAAATAAAAAATATTCAGAAACCTCCCCTGAGGATCAGAATAAATCTGAGAGGCAGAATGGAAGTCCGGGGATTCCTGGTTTTCCAGGGATTTTCTGGAAGAGCAGTTGATGGGACAGACTGGGGAGCTGCAGCTCCTTAACCCTGAAGTCCAGAATTCCCAGGAAATAATAAAAAAATACGAAATAAACCCAAGGATTGATGGGAAAATGCAGCAGGAATTCCCCCTAGGGAAGGAAAAGCCTCAAAAGTGCCCCGGAAGCATCCCCGAGGTTTCTGCTTCCTGTGGGAAGAGGAGTGGAAGAAACTGATTGGAAAAAGGAAAAGAAAAATAAAAAGGATTGGAAGGGAAAAAATTAAATAAAATTAAATGAAACAGCTGAAAAAAAACCCAACAAAAAATAACTTGGATGAAAGCAGCAGGCAGCTGTAAGGGGGATTTTGGTGCTGGTGGTGTGGTGGTTTTGAGCAGTGGGGTTTGTCCTTCACCCAACCCTCCCCCCAGCCCCTTTTGGGAAGGTTATGGCCCCAAAACTCACCTGCTGGTCCAAAAAAAAAAAAAAATAATAATAGGTCCCAAAAAAAAGAGTCCAAAAAAAAAGGTCCAAAAAAATGGTAAAAAAGTCAAAAAAAGTCCAAAAAAAAAAAAAGTCCAAAAAAAGTAAAAAATAAAAATCCAAAACAAGTAAAAAAAAAAAAAGGTAAAATAAAAAGTTTAAAAAGGGGTTAAGAAAAGGGGTTAAGAAAAGGGGTTAAGAAAAGGGGTTAAGAAAAGGGGTTAAGAAAAGGGGTTAAGAAAAGGGGTTAAGAAAAGGGGTTAAGAAAAGGGGTTAAGAAAAGGGGTTAAAAAAGGGGGTAAAAAAGGGGTTAAAAAAGGGGGTAAAAAAGGGGGTAAAAAAGGGGGTAAAAAAGGGTAAAAAAAAGGGAAAAAAAGGGAAAAAAGGGGGAAAAAAAGGGTAAAAAAAAGGGTAAAAAAAAAGGGTAAAAAAAAGGGTAAAAAAAAGGGTAAAAAAAAAAGGTAAAAAAAAAGGGTAAAAAAAAAAGGGTAAAAAAAAGGGTAAAAAAAAGGGTAAAAAAAGGGTAAAAAAGGGTAAAAAAAAAGGTAAAAAAAAAAGGTAAAAAAAAAGGTAAAAGATTTTAAAAGGTCCAAAAAAAAGGTCCAAAAAAAAGGTCCAAAAAAAAGGTCCAAAAAAAAGGTCCAAAAAAAAGGTCCAAAAAAAAGGTCCAAAAAAAAGGTCCAAAAAAAAGGTCCAAAAAAAAGGTCCAAAAAAAAGGGTAAAAATTCATTTAAAAAAGTAATTAAAATAAAAAATCCTAAAAAACTTCCTAAAAAAAATTCATTTAAAAATTCATTTCAAAAACACTTTTAAAAATTCATTTAAAAATTCATTTAAAAATTTCATTTAAAAACCCAGTTTAAAAACCCCTTTAAAAAACCCCTTTAAAAAAAAAAATCAAAAAAAACATTTAAAAATTCATTTAAAAAATTCATTGAAAAATTCATTTAAAATTTCATTTTAAAAAATGCATTTAAAAATTCATTTCAATTCATTAAAAAACCCATTTTAAAAACCCTTTTAAAAATTAATTTAAAAATTCCTTTAAAAAAATTCATTTAAAAAAAACCCATTTTAAAACCTTCATTTAAAAAAAAAAAAAAAGTCTTTTCAGTTTCACCCTCCGAAACCCAACCCCCCCGTGTTTCCCACTTGCCATTTCCACTTCTCCTCCTCTTCTTTCTTTTCTTCTTCCTTTTTCTCCCTTTTGGCCTTTTCCTTTTCCTCTCCCTCTTCCCTCCATTTCCTTCTCCGGCTTTTCCGTGGGGTCTTCTCCTCTTCTTTGCTTTTCTTCCCCTTCTCCTTTTTATCCTTTGTTTTTTTTCCCTTCTTTTTCTCCTTTCCCCTTTCCCCATCTCCTTTCCCTGCCTCCTCCTCCACTTCCATCCCCATCTCTGCTCCCTGGATTTCCCCACATCCTTCATCCCCTTTCCCATCCACCTCCTCATCCTCCTCTTCTCCTTTTCCACCTTTCCCACCACTTCCCTCCGGTTTCCCCACTCCATCTCCCCCTTCTACCCCCTCACCCTTCTCCAGCTCCTCTTCCAAACCTTTTTCCACCTTTATTTTCTTCCTCCCCACCTCCTCCTCTCCCTCCCTTTCCACCTTCTTCCTCTTCCCTGATTTTCCCTTCTTCCTCTGCCTCCCCTCACCCCATCCCTGGATCTTCCTGAGGCCTCTCCTGGATTTTCCCCCTTCTCCTCCCTCATTCCTTCCCCTCTCAGCACCCTCCTCTTCCTCCATCCCATCTCCAGGATGGGATTCATCCTTCCTGCTCCCTCTTTTTCTCACCCATCCCTTTTCCTGCTGTTTCCTTTGCTTTTCCTCTCTTTTTTTCTTTTTAGGGTCCTGGCCATCTCCTTGTTGCTGAGGCTCAGGGAGGTTCAATCCCTTCTCCTCCTTCAGCCTTCTGCTCCCCACATCCATCTCCAAAGTCTTGGAATCTCCAGAAAAAGATCCAACCCCACCAGCAAAACCATCACTTGGCTTGGAGACCTTTAGGAAGAAGCCACAGGGGAAAAAAAAGGATGAAACCAAGGAAAAAGGTTATCCCAAAGCTCCTGCACATCAAAAAGATCCTAAAAGCCACGTCCCACACAGGACTGGGACCAGAGGGTGACAGAAACCCCCTTGGTTTCCTACCCCAACTCCAGTTTGGGTCACTGGCAGCTGCTGTCCTTCTGCTGGTGACATTCTCTGAGGGTCGGGATGTGACCTACAAGAAAATTAAGGACACTTCTCACCCTTTGGCAAGTGGCAACTTCCAGCTCTCCCATGGTAAATTATGGCTTTATTCCCAAACTATTCCCACCTTTCCCTTTAAGCCTGGCAACACTTCAGGTGCTGCAACAGATGGAAGTGACCCAAAGCCACCATCACCCCAAGGAACTGGCCTCAAGTTGGGCTTTTGGGATGAGGAAGCTCAGATCAGGAGGATCCCAAGAGCTTCCAAAAAAATTGGGGAGGGCTCAAGGAAATATCCCCAGAAACACCCCGTGACCTACAAGAAAATCAAGGCCACTTCTTACTCTTTGGCAAGTGGCAACTTCCAGCTCTCCCATGGAAAGTTATGGCTTTATTCCCAAACTATTCCCACCTTTCCCTATAAGCAAAACAACACCTCAGGTGCTGCAACAGATGGAGGTGACCCAAGGCCACCATCACCCCAAGGAACTGGCCTCAAGTTGAACTTTTGGGATGAGGAAGCTCAGATAAGGAGGATCCCAGGAGCTTCCAACCAAACTGGGGAGGGCTCAAGGAAATATCCCCAGAGACACCCCATGGCCAGAGATGTCTCTATGTGTTCTAGTTTGGGCCAGGATAAAGGGGATTTTCTGTCTTGGACTTTTGCTCTCAGCTGAGTCTCTTGGAAGGAGCTGCACTTGCTGAAATGAACAGCAAGTTTCTCAGGCAGTGTCTGCTGCTGGGACTGATCCCACTCGAGGTTTAGAGTTCCAGCTGGAGAATGGGGTGCAGAACCAAGGCCACTGCTCAGCTCTGAGGAACATTTTGCCCTCTGGAAGGAGAAAAGGACTCAAGAGGTCCCACCTGCAGCCCTCCTTTGGGGAGGAACAGACAAGAGAAATGGCCAGAATTGACCAAACAGAGGATTCCATCCCATCCACCTCATCCTCAGGAGAAAGTGGAGGGATCACCTTCCTGCTTCCCCTTCTTCCCCTCTCCCTCTTTGCTTGGGCATCCTGGGAGGATTCCATCCCTTCCTCTGCCTGTGCTCCTGATCCATGCCAGCCTGAATCTGTGTGTTCCTGCCTCCAGCTCCCCACTACTGCTGACCCCAGGAGTCCAGCCTGGACTTTCCCAGGGCTGCCCTGCAGCCTGGGTGGGGATGGGAGAGTTACTGGGGGAAAGGGAGGAGGAACCTGGGATTCATTTTCCTGGAGATTTGTATAGATTTAGTCATTTTTCCTATTTCTTATTCCTGTTTCATTGAAGCTGTGTAGTTTAGTTTCCAACCCATCAGTCTCTCTCCCTTCTTCTCTCTCCTTTCTTTATCAGGGAGTGGAAGGGGATTAATAGAGAGAATCTGGTATTTGGTTTAATTGCCAGCCCAGCATTAATCCATGACAAAGAGACAAATCTGCAAGGTTTAACAGGACCAACAGAAAGCAGGACAAGCTGTGGCACCAAACTGAACATTCTGGACACACTGGAAGAGCCCTCATGATGGTAAAACATCTCCACTGGCATCTCACAAGGAGGCAGCATCACCATGGGGAAGGACACAGCCTCAGCATCACAAACTCCAGGACCAGGAATGTCCAGATCTGCAACTTCTGCCAGCAGGAATGGAGTTGGAGAACATTTCTTGGGTCAGCAAAAAGGTCAGGGAGCTCCATGGGACGTGCAAACATCATAAAGCACCAACCTGCCCCTACAAACTATTTTCCCCCAGGGCTTCTCCAAGCCAAGTAGGGAGGTGAGAACATCATCTTTGTGTTGCTCTTCTTCCAGAAAAGCAAAGATGTTAATGAGGGGCTATCAAGCACACCCTTTAGGTTACACCTTGTAGGTTGAACCTACAGGGTCAAGGTCATGATGTCCCCTTGATCACAGGGAAAACTTGGACTGTCCCTGTTTGGTTATTTCCACCTCCTAAGAGAGGGAGATGCTCACCAGAATTCAGGGCATCACATCCCAAGCTTTTGATGAGCACCACCAGAAGAAAACCCTCATGTACCCAGCCCAGCAGGTGAAAAAATAACCCAAAAAAATCTTCCAGCTCATGCCAGGAAACGTTGGACCAGCCCATGGGTCAGACCCTTTCCTGCCACCTCTCAGCAGATCCAGTTTGGAATTGTGACCCCAATTCTATTTGGGAAGGAGCTGGGAATCCAGGTTTCTCCTCCCAGGAAAGGTTGTGCCCCATCTCCTGCACATCCAGGTGAGCACTGAGAGAGTGGGGCCACAATTCCTCTTTGGAACCCAAACTTCCTCCAGGCAACATTTCTCCAACAACAACAACAACAAAAAGGTGTTTTGGGACCCTTTTAGAAAATATCATTTAGGCTGAGGCTTAAATTCCCAGATTGTGGGACACCAGAGCAACACAGAGCTGAGGAACAACCCTTGGAGGTGCTTGGGATGGAGGCAACAAATTCCCAGAAGAAGAAACCAGGGGGCAGATGCTTTTTTTTGGTGGGGTTGGGGGGGAGCCAGAACACATCTTGCACAATCTGTAGTAAAGTCATTAGGACAACCAGCCCAACAAGACACCCTCAGTCCTTCCAATCTCATTAGCAGCAGATTGGTGACTCAGAAAACCAAGTCCTGACACCTTTGGGGTTCAGCTCTTTCCCCAGAGAGTTTTTATTTGAAACCTCTCCCTGGCCATGAAAGCCCCTGGCCCTAGGAGGATCAGGATGCTAAGGACCAGGCTTCCTATCTCTGGCCAGATCTAACAGAGGGTGAAGGAAAAATTAAAAAAAAAAACCTTTTCCCAGGCTTTGCTGAGGTTGGATGTCCCCACCAGCAGTTTTCCCACCGCCTACCTCCCTATTTAGGGAGGAATGTGCTTTGCAGCCTGCTGACTCCAGCATCCTCAAGGAGGTTGGATGATACTCCCTTTCCTCCCTCAGATCCCAGGATGGGCCCTCACATTCCATTTGTGAAGGTTTTTTTTTGGTTTGATTTTAATTTTGGAAGCTTTAAGCTCACAGAAAGCACCTGAGATGTGGCCAAGTTGTCCCAAAATTGTCACCAACTTTGTCACAGGGGGGGTCTTGGGCATAGAGAAGGGAAACCCAAAACTCTGCAGCCCAAGAGGAAGAAGAGAAAAGAAAAAGCTCCAGTTCCCTGGGTTAAAAAGCTTTCCAAAAAGTGCCTTGGAATACCTTGAGGAGTCTTCCAGCCCCTCTGATGAGCCTTGGGGGTGGGGGGAAGCAGCCTCCTCCTGAAAGAGATTCAGAGGGATAATCCAGGAGGGATGAGAAAGAGGGGACACGAGTGACCCCACAGCATCATCACCCCCCAAGCAATCACCCAGCCAGGCTACAATACCCTTGTCCCACTGATTTAACCTCTTTTTCTGCTTTTTTGGCTGGAAACCAAGAGGCTTTTCCAAACATAAATAGAACTTCGAGGTTTTAGGGGGTTGGGAACCTCCTCACCTTCCTTCCAACAACTCTAAAAAGGTTCTTTACAGAGGAAATACATGAAAATGATCCCCCCATCCCAACCACCTGCTCATTGGATGCATTGATGCTCTTGAGGACACCAACCCAGAGCACCAGAAGGGGTTGGGAAGGTTCCAAAACAAGGATGCATCAAATGACAGCTCAGGTGCATCCACACCAGCTTGGTCCTTAGAAGATGAAATGACCCCTGTAGCAGATGGCAAGAGGGAAAGGGGGGGATGGGGGCAAATCCAACAAAAGTGAAGAGAAGGAAGAAAAAAAAAATAAATAAAGCAAAGCATAAAGGAAATGAGGACCTATAAGAAAATGAGCTCAGAAGGGACTTGAAACCTTTCTGTGGTGGGCACCAGAAATAAAATCATAAAACAATTTGGGTTAGGAGGGAAATCTAGAGGTCACCTGGTGCAGCCCCCCCATCAGACTTGTTTGCATGATTATTTCCAAAACTAAAGTCAGAATTTTCTGTTCCTGGACGTGCAAAGCTCCATCTAAGCAGGAATTGCCTTGAAACCCATCCCAGCTTCACCCCATGCTTGCCAAGCATCAAGGCTCTCATTGGAAATTCCAACGTTGCCCTGAGTTTCTCTTTCAAAGGAAGCCAAAAACCACACAGGGATTTTTCTTGAAAGCTGCTGCTGAAAAGCTGCTGGTTAACTCATTAAGGGAGGGGAAAAAAAAAAAAAAACAAAAAAACAACCAATAAACCAAAACCAACCCTACACAACCTCGAGTTAATTATAGGTTGGTTATGACAAGGTTCACTTTTGTTCCCTGGGAACACTCCTGCTCCCCAATTCACAATCCTTCAGCTGCTGTCAGAAATCAGGTTGGTTGGTTCAGCCAGCCACGATCTTAAAATAAATAAAAAAAATAAATAGAATCCCATCAGACTATAAAAATAAATAAAAACCTGCATGCAAATGCCTGGCACTCCCACTGGGAACACCAGCAATACCAGGACACCAACTACGGGCACCCTTAGGGGGTTTTCAGCTCCAATTTTATCCATCCAGGAGTTTGCTGATGTTTCAGATGCTGCTTTGGCAAGAGGGATGGAGACTTTGCCCCCTCCCCCCATGGGGAAGAAGGAAAAAAAAATCTCTGCTGGTCTGACAGACTGAAAAGTTCAATATGGAAATGAGGGCAAAGAAAAAACTACAGGGAATCAACCAGGATGATCTTGTCTACAGGAGAGCTGGGAGAAGGCTTTGACCTGGGTATTTAGTGAGAAGATAAAGGGAAAAGGTTTTAAACTTGAGGAGAGGAGATTGAGGTTGGACATGAGGAAGAAGTTCTTTAACTTGAGGGTGGTGAGACCCTGAAACAGGTTGCCCAAGGAAGTTGTGGATGCTCCATCCCTGGAAGAGCTTAAATCCAGGTTGGATGGGGCTTGGAGCAACCTGGGCTGGTGGGAGGTGTCCCTGCCCATGCAGGGGTGGTTGGAACTGGATGAGCTTTAAGGTCCCTTCCAACTTGAGCTGTTCTATCATTCCAGGATGAGGATGGGGATTCCAGGAATGCTCTTTAACATCATCATAAGAACAGCAGTGAAGCTCAAAGTCACCACAAAGGGGATGCTGCCATATTAAGGGTAACCCCAAGCACATAGTTGGGAAGTGGAGTCACCTGGGTACTGCCCAGAGGTGCCAGCTCAGGCTCTTGGTCCAACACCAAAATGGGACGGATGAAGAGAATTCAAGGGTTGGAGCAGCTCTGCTCTGGAGCCAGGCTGAGAGAGTTGGGTTGTTCAGCCTGGAAAAAGCTCCAGGAAAGCCTTAGAGCATCTCCCAGTTCCTTAAGAGGCTGCAGGAAAGCTGGGAAGGGACTTTGGACAAGGGCAGAGAGTGACAGGAGGAGGAGGACCAGTTTTAAGATGAAAGATTGAGATTGGATATTAGAAAAAAATTCTTTGAGGGTGGAGAGACTCTGGCCCAGGTTGCCCCCAGAAGCTGTGGCTGCCCCATCCCTGGAAGAGCTCAAATCCAGGTTGGATGGGGCTTGGAGCAACCTGGGCTGGTGGGAAGTGTCCCTGTCCATGCAGGGGGTTGGATCTTAAAGATCTTTAAGGTCCCTTCCAACCCAACCCATTCAGTGCTTTAACCCCAACACCAATGGCTCTGCTAGTGGGGTACAGGAACTTCAGGATGCTCAAAGGGTCCCTTTTAGGGGCCTGCAGACAACCCCCAGCTGTAGGGCAGCATCCTGACAGCAAACCTTGAGTGTTTCTTAGTCCTTCCCTGCAGAGACCACCACGTACCAACCCAGGTGCAGTTTTCTCCTCCACTTGGATCCCATCCTGCAGGATTGGGCTGAGACCTTTCCCTTCTGCTGCTTCTTGCTTCAGAGAGCTTCTTGGACAAAAAAGGAAGGAGACAAGAGAAGGAACACAAGTTTTTCCCAATTAAAAACCAACTTTTTGATAATCCAATCAAGTCAAGGTGAGCAGAGTTGGATGCAGCTCTCCCATGGAGAATTCTGGAGTCAACCCAGATGGTTGGGTAAAACTTCACTGATACCAACTCCTTGGTTGCCACCACCAAGCTCCCAAAAATCAACCATGGGGTTACCTGCTGATGATGTTCTCCTGCAGTGGTTTCTCCTTGATCTTTGATGAGTTCTTCTTCTTCTTCTCTTTTACCTCAGGGGGCTTCCCATGCAGAGGTGTAAGAGAAAAAAAGGAAATTCATGGAGTGACTTTGCTGCCCATAAAACTTTGGGGACAAGTCACAAGGGGTCATGTCCAAGCCCAAGCATGGAGAGGGCTGGTTGCTACCTCCACTGTGCATGGAATTTCCTCTGGTTCCTTCTTCACAGCCTTCCTCCTGGCCACCTTCAGCACCTTTTGCTCCTCTTCTGAATCACTCTTTCTCTTCCTGGGGACAAGGACAAATTTGGCCCATCAAGACCAAGCAGGCAAAGCCTGCAGCAAACCCCTTGGGGATGGAAATAAGCCATGGTGGGATGCTCCCAGAAATAAAATTTGAAAGGAATTTCCCTGCTGACCCTTTTAGGGTTGAGCTGCCCAACAGAGGGTCAAAACAACACCCTGGAGGTCCCCAAAAATCCCCTGCTACATCCTATGGTACTTACCTGCTGGTGTTGTTCTTCATCCCCCTTGCCTTGGAGATTCCCATGGCTCTGTCACCTCCTACAACTTCCAGCTGTGACAGGAGGTTAAGGCAATGTCCCCAAGAATGGCCCCTGCAGTGAGATGGGGATGAGGGATGACCAAGAGCATCCCAGCTTTGCTCTCAGAAGAAACCCCAAAAGATCTTCAGCTCCTCAGCTCAACCCTGAGGTCTGCAGCCACCCTTGGGGTTCAGCTGAATTTTAACAAGGCCCCAAGTAAAATATCAAATGGAAAAAAAGCCTTGAGCCCATTCCCTGAGCTGCTGGCAGAGGTGGAAAAAAGAAAATTACTGCTAAAATAAAAAGAAACCTTTCCCAGATAACATAAGAACACACAGGTCCATGTAGAGAGAGGAGGTTTGCTTGCTGGAGGGGGTTTGAACCCAAGTTCTTCAGACATTACCCAGGACCCAGTTACACTCCCAAAGCCCCCAAGATGGAAAAAAAAAAAACCTTAAAAGACAGCAAAAAGAGCAAAATTGAGATATTGACTCCCCCCCCCACCAGAGGAAGCAGCTGAGCTCCTTTCATAGCTGGAAAAATCAAACCTTCCCTTCTCCCCCCTTCCCAAATCACTGCTCCCCCTCTGGAAACTCAAAGCCCCAGAGGATGCAAGGATTAATTCATCTTTAAATTAAATATCATTAGTTAAAATACATAACTATTTATATAATTCAATATTATCTGAAGTAAATATCACCTTTAAAGATGATACTTAAGCAATGCCATGGGGGTCCTTATCCATGAAGGACCTTCACAGTTGAAGAAAAAAATAAAATAAAATAAAAGAACTTTTTGAGGATCAGTTAGAGAACACCACAAAACGTCCTGCAAACTTCTCAAGGAGTAGAAAACACATCTCAGATTTTTCCAGCCTTTACCCTGCCACCAGCACTTGGAGCTGACATAGGACCAGACTCTCAGCACAGGGGCACCTGGTGACTCCAAAACCACCCAGAGAGAAGAAGACCTCACCCCTCCTCCAGCTGCTTCCTTCAAGGAAAAAAAACCCTCTCCAGGCAGCTTATTTATTGAAAAACTCCCTCGAGCCTGATTGGAGCCTCCCAGCCCAAAATGCACCTTGGGAAATGAAGTTTTGGCCCAGAATCTGGATTATGAGTAGAACCTCAACACCACCTTACTGCTGGAAAGAAAATGCTTTGCAGTGGCCACGTGTGATGTTACCTCCAGGAAAAAATCCCCTCATGCAATTATTTGATGAAATTACACCCCAAATCCACCCTTTCTCAGCTGTTTCTTACCTATCAGAGCCTCTTAGGTAAGTTTGGAAAGGTCTTGGAGCCCAGGCACTGGGTGGAGAAGCCAAACCCTACAAAATGCTGCATGCTGGGGCCCATAACCCCCCTCCTGAAGGATTCAGCTGTCCCCACCCTTCTCCATCCCCCCCCTATTCATGCAGGTGGTTCTATTGCTTTCACCTGCTCTGTGGTCATCAAGGGCCTCAGTGCAGCTGAGCCTCAAAACAAACTTAACCCCTGAATCATGGAATTGGGTTGCTTTGGAAGGAACCTTAAAGATTATCCCATCCCAATCCCCATCCCATGGACAGGGACACCTCCAACCAGTCCAGGATGCTCCAAGCCCCATCCAAACTGGATTTGAACACTTCCAGGGATGGGGCAGCCACAGCTTCCTTGGGCAACCTGTTCCAGGGTCTCCCCACCCTCAAAATAAAGAATTTCTTCCTAATGTCTAACTTAAATCTACATTTTTCCAGCTTAAAAGCCATTAACCCTTGTAGGGAAGAACAACCCCATGCACCAGTACAGGTTAGGGCCTGACCTGCTGGAAATCCCTGGAAAAAGGACTCTGTGGGAAAAAAACTGTGGAAAAAGCCCTGGGAGGAGTCCTGGTGGACAAGAGGATGAGCATGGGCTAGTAATGTGGCCTTGTGGGCAACAAGGCCAATGGGCACCTGGGGGGCATCAAGGATGGTGGGGCCAGCAGGTTGAGGGAGGTTCTGCTCCTTCTCTCTCCTGGTGAGGCCACATCTGGAGAACTGTGTCCAGGTCTGAGCTTCCCAGTTCAGGATAAGGATAAGGAATTAGTGGAGAGAGTCCAGCACAGAGCCACTGAGATGCTGAGGGCAGTGGAGCAGCAGCCATGGAAGGAAAAGTCTGAGCTGGGGTTGTTCAACCTGGAGAAGAGAAGACTGAGAGGGGAGCTCATCAAAGTTTTGGGAATATCCAAAGGGTGGGTGTCAGGAGGATGGGATCAGACTCTTGCCAACCATGTCCAGTGAAAGGAAAAGGAACAGGGGTTACAAACTGGAACACAAGATGTTCAGTTGAAACATAAGGAAGAGCTTCTTTATTTATTTTATCTATCTAATTATCTAATCTATCCTGTTTAATCTTATTCCTATTATTTAGGAATAACAGCACTGGAACAAGCTGCCCAGAGAGCTGATGGATTCTCCCTCTCTGGAGACATTCTCCAGCAGGGAGTTTGGACTAAATGATCTTCAGGGGTCCCTTCCAACCCCTAAACTTCTGTGACTCTTTAGTATCTCTAGACTCAAGCTTTTTGGGACCCAATGTGAGTGAAGAGCCTGCTCTGAGCTGGAGCTTCTTGGATTCTCTCCTGGTGAGGCCATATCTGGAGAACTGTGTCCAGGTCTGGGCTTCCCAGTTCAGGATAAGGATAAGGAGCTACTGGAGAGAGTCCAGCACAGAGCCACTGAGATGCTGAGGGCAGTGGAGCAGCAACCATGGAAGGAAAAGTCTGAGCTGGAGTTGTTCAAGCTGGAGAAGAGAAGACTGAGAGGGGAGCTCATCAAAGTTTTGGGAATATCTAAAGGGTGGGTGTCAGGAGGATGGGATCAGGCTCTTGTCAACCATGTCCAGTGAAAGGAAAAGGAACAGGGGCTACAAACTGGAACACAAGATGTTCAGTTGAAACATAAGGAAGAGCTTCTTTACTCTATTTATTTTATCTAGCTAATTATCTAATCTATCCTATTTACTTTTATTCCTATTATTTAGGAATAACAGCACTGGAACAGGCTGCCCAGAGAGCTGATGGATTCTTCATCTCTGGAGACATTCTCCAGCAGGGATTTTGGACTAAATGATCTTCAGGGGTCCCTTCCAACCCCTAAACTTCTGTGACTCTTTTTAGTATCTCTAGACTCAAGCTTTTGGGGACCCAGTGTGAGTGAAGAGCCTGCTCTGAGCTGGAGCTTCTTGGATTCTCTCCTGGTGAGGCCACATCTGGAGAACTGTGTCCAGGTCTGGGCTTCCCAGTTCAGGATAAGGGTAAGGAATTAGTGGAGAGAGTCCAGCACAGAGCCACTGAGATGCTGAGGGCAGTGGAGCAGCAACCATGGAAGGAAAAGTCTGAGCTGGGGTTGTTCAAGCTGGAGAAGAGAAGACTGAGAGGGGAGCTCATCAAAGTTTTGGGAATATCCAAAGGGTGGGTGTCAGGAGGATGGGATCAGACTCTTGTCAACCATGTCCAGTGAAAGGAAAAGGAACAAGGGTTACAAACTTGAACACAAGCTGTTCAATTAAAACATAAAGAAGAGCTTCTTTATTTATTTTATCTAGCTAATTATCTAATCTATCCTATTTACTTTTATTCCTACTATTTAGGAATAACAGCACTGGAACAGGCTGCCCAGAGAGGTGATGGATTCTCCATCTCTGGAGACATTCTCCAGCAGGGAGTTTGGACTAAATGATCTTCAGGGGTTCCTTCCAACCCTTAAACTTCTGTGACTCTTTTTAGTATCTCTAGACTCAAGCTTTTGGGGACCCAATGTGAGTGAAGAGCCTGCTCTGAGCTGGAGCTTCTTGGATTCTCTCCTGGTGAGGCCATATCTGGAGAACTGTGTCCAGGTCTGGGCTTCCCAGTTCAGGATAAGGATAAGGAATTACTGAAGAGAGTCCAGCACAGAGCCACTGAGATGCTAAATTACAGAATAATTTGGGTTGGAAGAGACTTGTGAAGGGGTGATGGAAACTGGAGCATCTCCCATGGAAGCAAGGATGAGGGAGTTGGATCTGTTCAACCTGGAGAAGAGGAGGCTGAGAGGGAATCTCCTCAGGGATCTCCTCAGGGAGAGGGGATCTCAGCTTTGAACACTTCCAGGGATGGAGCAGCCACAGCTTCTCTGGACAACCTGGGCCAGGGTCTCACCACCGTCACAACAAAGAATTTCTTCCTAAGATCTCAATTCACCCTTTTTCAGTTTGAAGCTCTTCCCCCTCATCCCATCCCTCCAGGCCCTTGTCCAAAATCCCTTCCCAGCTTTTCTGGAGCCCCTTAAGATGCTGGAAGGTTGCTCTAAAGTATCTCTGGAGTCTTCTCCAAGCTGAACAACCCCAACTCTTGACTTGTCTGAGGGTTGGGAACTGCTTCTCCTGAAGCCCAGGCAGGGTAGAGAAGAGCAAAGAGAGGTGAAGGCTCTCCTGGTGCTGTCCCTGACTTCTGCAGGGACTTGAGTGAGTTGTTCAGGGTTACTGAGAAGCTTTGGGTTGGGTTGGAGGGAGCTGGGATTTTCTGGGAAGAAACCACATCTTTGTGTGTTCTTTAAGAAGTCAAAGAATTTCAGAATGGGTTGGATGGGACCTTAATGATCATCTGGTCCCAACAATCCTGCATGGCCATGGACACCTCCCACTAAACCGGGTTTCTCCAAGCCCCATCCAACCTTCAGCACTTCGAAGGATGGGGCAGCCACAGCTTCTCTGAGCAACCTGGGCCAGGGTCTCACCACCTTCACAGGAAAGAATTTCTTCCTAATGCCCAACCTAAATCTTCCTGCTTTCAGTTTGACAGCATTACCTCTCTATCCAGCTCTCCTGGAGCCCCTTCAGGCACTGGAAGGTGCTCTAAGGTTCCCCTCTAAGGTTCAACCTTCTCCTCTCCAGGCTGAACAACCCCAACTCTCAGACTGACTCCAGACCAGAGCTTCTCCAGCCCTCCCAGTATCCCCATAGCTTCCTCTGGACTCACTCCAATAGCTTCATGTCTTTCTTGGGTTGGGGACCCCAGACCTGGACCCAGCACTCCAGGAGGGTCTCACCAGAGTGGAGAAGAGGGGGACAAACCCCTCCTTGTCCCTGCTGGGGATGCTGCTGGGGATGCAGGCCAGGCCATGGTTGGTTTCTGGGATGGCAGTGGACATTGCTGGTTCATGTTGAGCTTCTCCTCAGCCAACACCCCCCAAGTCCTTCTCAACCATTCTGATGCAAGAAAAGCAGATAGGAAGCAGTTGGTGCCAAAGGGACCACAGAAGCTTTGAGCAGCATGAAGAAGCATGAGCTTTGCCCCAAAATTCTGAGTTTGGAGGGAAAAAAAATGTGTTGTCTGCTGGTATCATAGAATCAGAGAATTTTCAGGGTTGGAAAGGAACATAAAGATCATCTCATTCCAACCCCCTCGCCATGGCCAGGGACACCTCCCACCAGATCAGGTTGTTCCAAGCCCCATCCAGCTTGGCCTTAAAATTTACAGGGATGGATGGAGCTTCCACCACCTCCCTGGGCAACCTGTGCCAGGATCTCACCACCCTCATGGTGAAGAACTTCTTCCTAACTTCCAGTCTAAATCTCCCCTCCTCTCATTTGAATCCATTCCCCATGTCCTATCACTCCCTGACATCCTAAAAAATCCCTCCCCAGCTTTCCTGTAGCCCCTTCAGATATATGAAGGTTTCTATGAGGTCTCCTCAGAGCCTCTCCAGTCTCCTCTCCAGACTGAATAACCCCAACTCTCTCATTCTGTCCTCACAGGAGAGGTGCTCCAGCCCCCTGATCATCCTCATGACCCTTCTCTGCACATGTTCCATCATGTCCATGTTTTTCTTGTAAGAGGAGCTCCAGAAGTGGACACAGGGTCAATCTAGCATCATGGATTGACTTGGAAGGGACCATAAAGATCATCCAGTTCCGACCCCCCTTCCATGGCCAGGGACACCTCCCACTAGATCCCACAGAGCCCCATCCAGTCTGGCCTTAAAAACTTCCAGGGATGGATGGAGCTTCCACCACCTCTCTGGGCAACCTGTGCCAGGGTCTCACCACCCTCATAGGGAAGAACTTCTTCCTAACTTCCAGTCTAAGTCTCCCCTCCTCTAGTTTCAATCCATTCCCACATGTCCTATCACTGCCTGACATCCTAAAAAATCCCTCCCCAGCTTTCCTGTAGCCCCTTCAGATATATGAAGGTTTCTATGAGGTCTCCTCAGAGCCTCTCCAGACTGAATAACCCCAACTCTCTCAGTCTGTCCTCACAGGAGAGGTGCTCCAGCCCTCTGATCATCCTCGTGGATCTTCTCCGGACATGTTCCATCATATCCACGTTTTTCTTGTAAGATGAGTTCCAGAAGTGGCCACAGGGTCAATCTAGCATCATAAATTGACTTGGAAGGGACCTTTAAGATCATTTCATTCCTTCCATGGGCCTTCCACCTCCCCTGGTGATATCCCAAACCCCAGTGAGTAGCGGGGCCACCACTTTCCCTTGGGAAGGTCCCTCCTGGTTCGTGCTGGGAGCGGAAACCTCCGGAGGCAGAGCTGGCTCTGGGAAAACCTCTTTGATCCCTGGTTGCACCACCCGGGGTAAAAAAAGCATCCAAGCCACCTTTCTTGCTGGATGAGTAAAAAGTTGTCAAGGGCTGGGAGCCGGCCCCAGGGCAGGGAGCAGGGCTGGAAGACTTCGTGTCAGGGCTTGTTGGCTCTTGGCAGCTTTCTGCCACACCAGGGATTGGAGTAGTTTTGATTTTCTTCTCTTTTCACCCTGGATCCAATCTGGATTTATTCAGCCCTGATGTTTGCTGAAGGTTCCTTCCAAGCTTTTCACACCAGTTGGGATTTCCATGGTTGGAAGAGATGGGATTTGGAGATTGGGGAAGTTGGGTGAAATCTGTCCTGACCTAAACCATCTCTGGTTTTCCTGTGTCCAAACATAACCTGGGTCAAACATGAATTATTAGGATGATTTTTCTGTGTTTTGCTTTCTGCCACACCAGGGACTGGAATAGGGACTGGAATAGTTTTGATTTTCTTCTCTTTTCACCCTGAATCCAATCTGGATTTATTCAGCCCTGGTGTTTGCTGAAGGTTTCTTCCAAGCTTTTCACACCCATTGGGATTTCCATGGTTGGAAGTGATGGGATTTGGAGGGTGGGGTGAAGTCTGTCCTGACCTAAACCATCTCTGGTTTTCCTGTGTCCAAGCATAACCTGAGTCAAACATGAATTATTAGGATGATTTTTCTGTGTTTTGCTTTCTGCCACACCAGGGACTGGAGAAGTTTTGTTTTTCTTCTCTTTTCACCCTGGATCCAATCTGGATTTATTCTGCCTTGATGTTTGCTGAAGGTTTCTTCCAGGTTTTTCACACCCATTGGGATTTCCATGGTTGGAAGAGATGGGATTTGGAGATTGAGGAAGTTGGATGAAATCTGTCCTGACCTAAACCATCTCTGGTTTTCCTCTGTACAAGCATAACTTGGGTCAAACATGAATTATTAGGATGATTTTTCTGTGTTTTGCTTTCTGCCACACCAGGAACTGGAGTAGTTTTGGTTTTCTTCTCTTTTCACCCTGGATCCAATCTGGATTTATTCAGCCCTGATGTTTGGTTAAGGTTTCGTCCAAGCTTTTCACACCAGTTGGGATTTCCATGGTTGGAAGTAATGGGATTTGGAGAGTGGGGGAGTTGGGTGAAATCTGTCCTGACCTAAACCATCTCTGGTTTTCCTCTGTACAAGCATAACCTGGGTCAAACATGAATTATTAGGATGATTTTTCTGTGTTTTGCTTTCTGCCACACCAGTGAATGGAGTAGGGACTGGAATTTTTTTCATTTTCTTCTCTTTTCACCCTGGATCCAATCTGCATTTATCCAGCCTTGATGTTTGCTGAAGGTTTCTTCCAGGTTTTTCACACCAGTTGGGATTTCTGTGGCTGAAAACAATGGGATTAGGAGGGTGGGGGAGTTGGGTGAAGTCTGTCCTGACCTAAACCATCTCTGGTTTCCCTATATCCAAGCATAACCCAGGTCAAACATGAATTATTAGGATGATTTTTCTGTGTTTTGCTTTCTGCCACACCAGGAACTGGAGTAGTTTTGGTTTTCTTCTCTTTTCACCCTGGATCCAATCTGGATTTATTCAGCCCTGGTGTTTGCTGAGGGTTTCTTCCAAGCTTTTCACACCAGTTGGGATTTCCATGGTTGGAAGAGATGGGATTTGGAGAGTGGGGGAGTTGGGTGAAATCTGTTCTGACCTAAACCATCTCTGGTTTTCCTCTGTCCAAGCATAACCTGGGTCAAACATGAATTATTAGGATGATTTTTCTGTGTTTTTCTTTATTTTCCTTTTGTGGACATTGCCAGATGGGAGAAATGATGGAAAATGTGGATCACCAAAGACATCTGGTTCATCTTTTGGGGAAAACCAGACTGGAAATGGGGTCTTTGGTGACACCAAAGCAAAGTCTTGAGGGCCATGTCTAGAGAAAACCAACAAAATTGGTGAAGGGGATGGAGCACAAGTCTTAGGAGGATCAGCTGAAGGAACAGGGGTTGTTTAATCAAGCCAAGAGGAACCTTCTTGATTTCTACAAGTACCCAAAAGGAGGTCGTAGGGAAGTGGAGGTCACTCTCTCCTCCCATCCCATCTCCATAGGATGAGGGGAAATGGCCTCAGGTTGTACCAGGGGAGGTTTAGTTTGGATATTATGGAAAAATATCTTTACTGAAAGGGTTTTCAGACCCTGCTGCAGTCTGAAAGTGGTGGAGTCACCACCCTTGGAGGTGTCCAAAAAAAAAGAAATGTGTGGATGTGGCACTTTAATTGGTTTGATTGGTGTGGAGGTGTTGGGCTGATGGTTGGAATCAATGATTTTAGAGGACTTTTCCAGCCTCCATGATTCTATGTCTAGGAGAATCATAGAATCATAGAATCATAGAATTAGCCGGGTTGGAAGGGACCTCAGAGATCATCTAGTCCAACCCTTGACCCACCGGAGCAGTTGCTAGACCATGGCACTGAGTGCCACATCCAGTCTTTTTTTAAATGTCTCCAGGACGGAGAATCTACCACCTCCCCGGGCAGTCCATTCCACAGCCTAATCACCCTCTCCGTGAAGAAATTCTTTCTAATATCTAACCTAAACCTCCCCTGGCACAACTTCAGACTGTGTCCTCTTGTCTTGTTGAAGGGCGTCTGTGAAAAGAGTCCAGTTCCCACCTGGCTACAGCCTCCTTTCAGGGAGTTGTAGACAGCAATGAGGTCTCCCCTGAGCCTCCTCTTCTTCAGGCTGAACAGCCCCAGCTCTCTCAGCCTCTCCTCCTAGGGCCTGTGCTCGAGTCCCTTCACCAGCCTGGTTGCCCTCCTTTGGACCTGTTCCAGGACCTCTACATCCTTCTTAAACTGAGGGGCCCAGAACTGGACACAGTACTCGAGGTGTGGCCTAACCAGCGCTGAGTACAGGGGAAGAATCACCTCCCTGGACCTGCTGGTGATGCTGTTCCTGATCCAGGCCAGGATGCCATTGGCCTTCTTGGCCACCTGGGCACACTGCTGGCTCATGTTCAGTTTCTTGTCGATGCAGAGTCCCAGGTCCCTTTCTGCCTGGCTGCTCTCAGCCACTCTGTCCCCAGCCTGTAGCGCTGCAATATCCCATGAGGTGCTGCTTGACCCTGAGTTGAGGAGCAAATACCTCTTCCCACGTGCTCCCTGATCTGAAGACAACAAATGAAACCACTTTTCTTTGCAATATTCCCCCAGAAAACCACTGGTTTCATTCCAGATGGAGCAGTAATTCCACTTTTCTTGTCCAGCAGCTTCTTTCAGGTTGGGAAATCCAGGAGGAAGAGAAAATTCCATCTTAACACAATCCCTTCCCAAAGATCATGGGATATTCTCAAAGCCCCACCAAAGCAAAACAAACTGGAGGAGGTGGTTTTAGTGTATTAATATATTCAGGGAGTTATAAAATAAATTCCTGGATTATAAAAGGTTTAGGATTCATCAAACACATTTTTAATCTGCTGAACTTAATTAATAAAAGTGAAGCCAGACCCTGGTAATGACTGAAGGACTTCTTGCTGGTGACACGTATTGGTGACAACCTAGCAACCTCCCCATGCCATGCATTGGGGTCTTGTGGCCATCTCAAAAACTGTCATTTTTCCATCCTTGTTTCCATATTTTTTGTCAGAATTAACAGTTTTGTTTTGGGTTTTTTTCTTATTTTATGGAATCCTTGGAATATGGGTCACCAACATGTGTGACACATGTGTGACACCTAGCCCAGCATCCCCGTGCCATGCATTGGGGTTTTGTGGCCATCTCAAAACCTGTCATTTTTTCATCCTTGTTTCCATAATTTTTTGTCAGAATTAACACTTTTTAAAAATTTTATTTATTTTATGGAATTTTATTTATGGAATCCTTGGAATGTGTGTCACCAACATGTCACACATCTTGGTGACAACCTAGCCCAGCCTCCCCATGCCATGCATTGGGGTCTTGTGGCCATCTCAAAAATTGTCATTTTTCCATCCTTGTTTCCATATTTTTTGGTCAGAATTAACACTTTTTTTTAATTATTTTATTTATTTTATGGAATCCTTGGAATTTCTGTCACCAACATGTCACACATCTTGGTGACAACCTAGCCCAGCCTCCCCATGCCATGTGTTGGAGTCTTGTGGCCATCTCAAAACCTGTCATTTTTCCATCCTTCTTTCCATGATTTTTTGGTCAGAATTAACACTTTATTATTATTATTATTATTATTATTATTATTATTATTATTATTATTATTATTATTATTTTTATTTTTATTTTTATTTTTATTTTTATTTTATGGAATCCTTGGAATGTGTGCCACCAACATGTCACACATCTTGGTGACAACCTAGCCCAGCCTCCCCATGCCATGCGTTGGAGTCTTGTGGCCATCTCAAAAACTGTCATTTTTCCATCCTTCTTTCCATATTTTTTTATCAGAATTAACACTTTTTTATTATTATTTTATTTATTTTATGGAATCCTTGGAATTTCTGTCACCAACATGTCACACATCTTGGTGACAACCTAGCCCAGCATCCCCATGCAATGCATTGGGGTCTTTTGGACATCTCAAAAATTGTCATTTTTCCATCCTTGTTTCCATATTTTTTGGTCAGAATTAACACTTTTTTTTAATTATTTTATTTATTTTATGGAATCCTTGGAATTTCTGTCACCAACATGTCACACATCTTGGTGACAACCTAGCCCAGCCTCCCCATGCCATGTGTTGGAGTCTTGTGGCCATCTCAAAACCTGTCATTTTTCCATCCTTCTTTCCATGATTTTTTGGTCAGAATTAACACTATTATTATTATTATTTTTATTTTTATTTTTATTTTTATTTTTATTTTTATTTTTATTTTATGGAATCCTTGGAATGTGTGTCACCAACATGTCACACATCTTGGTGACAACCTAGCCCAGCTTCCTCATGCCCATGCATTGGGGTCTTGTGGCCACCTCAAAAATTGTCATTTTTCCATCCTTTTTTCCATAAGTTTTTTGTCAGAATTAACACTTTTTTAATTATTATTTTATTTATTTTATGGAATCCTTGGAATGTCTGTCACCAACATGTCACACATCTTGGTGACAACCTAGCCCAGCCTCCCTATGCCATACACTGGGGTCTTGTGGCCATCTCAAAACCTGTCATTTTTCCATCCTTGTTTCCATATTTTTTGGTCAGAATTAACACTTTTTGGGGTTTTTTTCCTTATTTTATGAGAATCCTTGGAAGGAGAACCCTGCTATGGCTTAAGGAGCACCCGGGGGACACTGGGACAGCACTGGGACATCTGGCTGAGGGGGAATCTGGGCATGGGAGAGGTGTGCAGGGATTGGAGATGCTGAATGGTGGAGGGCATCCAGATGTGGCAGGAGTGTCCAGGAGTTGGGGGTGACATTGGCCAGATGTTGCTGGGTAGAGGGTCCCTGGTTGGAGGTCATCCAGATGTAGATGGAGGGGGTGAGGACGGGGTCACTGGGTTAGGGATGGGCTTGTCCAGATGTGGTTGGGAGCTGGTCCCTGGTTGGGGGTGAGGTCATCCAGATGTTGAGGGGAGGGGGGGTATCCTTCAGTTAGAGTTAGGGTTGTCCAGATGTGTCTGGTGGCTGTCCCTGCTTGGATGTGGGGTCACCCAGATGTGGCCAAGAGGTTGGAGGAGGTCCCTGGGGTTGTCCAGATGTGGCTGGGGGGGTCCCTGGTTGGGGATGGGGTCATCCAGATGTGGAGGGGAGGGGGAGGGTATCCATCAGGTAGAGTCAGGGTTGTCCAGATGTGGATGGGGCTGTCCCTGCTTGGATTTGGGGTCATCCAGATGTGCAGGGGGTGTATGTATATGGGTAGGATCCCTGATTAGAGTTGGGGTAGTCCAGATGTGGCTGGGGACTGTCCCTGGTTAGAAATGGGGCTGTCCAGATGTGGCCAACAGGTTGTAGGAGGTCCCTGGGTTAGGGATGGGGTTGTCCAGATGTGGTTGGGAGCTGGTCCCTGGTTGGGGGTGAGGTCATCCAGATGTTGAGGGGAGGAGGGGTATCCTTCAGTTAGAGTTAGGGTTGTCCAGATGTGGCTGGGGACTGTCCCTGCTTGGATGTGGGGTCATCCAGATGTGGCCAAGAGGTTGGAGGAGGTCCCTGGGGTTGTCCAGATGTGGATGGGGGGGGGGGTCCCTGGTTGGGGATGGGGTCATCCAGATGTGGAAAGGAGAGGGAGCATGCTCCTCAGTTAGTAAGGGTTGTCCAGATGTGGTTGGGGTCTGTCTCTGGTTGGAAATGGGGTTGTCCAGATGTGGCCAACAGGTTGTAGGAGGTCCCTGGGGTTGTCTAGATGTGGCTGGGAGGGGGTCCCTGGCTGGGGGTGCGGTCATCCAGATGTTGAGGGGAGGGGGGGTATCCCTCAGTAAAGGATGTCCAGATGTGTCTGGGGACTGTCCCTTCAGGGTGTGGGGACATCCAGATGTGCAGGGGATGTATGTATATGGATGGGATCCCCAATTAGTGGTAGGACGGTCCAGATGTGGACATGAGATCATCCAGATGTGCAGGGGGTGTGTGCAATCCCCGATTAGAGGTGGAATAATCCAGATGTGTCTTGGGGATTTCCCTGCTTGGACGTGAGGTCATCCAGATGTGCCAGGTGGGATATATGGGTGGAATCCCTGATTAGATGCAGGATAGTCCAGATGTGGACATGAGGTCATCCAGATGTTTCGGGTGTGTTATATGGGTGGGATACCTGATGAGAGACGGGACAGTCCAGATGTGGCTGGGGGCTGTCCCTGCTTGGATGGGGGTAATCCAGATGTGCAGGGGGTGTGTGTGTGTGTGTGTGTGTGTGTGTGTGTGTGTGTGTGTGTGTGTGTGTAAAATCCCTGATTAGAGGTGGAATAATCCAGATGTGTCTCGAGGGCTTCCCTGCTTGGACGTGGGGTCATCCAGATGTGCAGGGGGTGTGTGTGTGTAATCCCTGATTAGAGGTGGAATAATCCAGATGTGTCTCGGGGGTTTCTCTGCTTGGATGTGGGGTCATCCAGATGTTCAGGGGGGTTGTGTAATCCCTGATTAGAGGTGCAATAATCCAGATGTGGCTGGGGGCTGTCCCTGCTTGGATGGGGGTGGGGTGGGGTGGTGTCATCCAGATGTGCAGGGGGGTTGTGTCATCCCTGATTAGAGGTGGAATAATCCAGATGTGTCTCGGGGGTTTCTCTGCTTGGATGTGGGGTCATCCAGATGTTCAGGGGGTTGTGTAATCCCTGATTAGAGGTGCAATAATCCAGATGTGGCTGGGGGCTGTCCCTGCTTGGATGGGGGTGGGGTGGTGTCATCCAGATGTGCAGAGGGGTTGTGTCATCCCTGATTAGAGGTGGAATAATCCAGATGTGTCTCGGGGGCTTCCCTGCTTGGACGTGGGGTCATCCAGATGTGCAAGGGGGGGTGCGTGTGTAATCCCTGATTAGAGGTGGAATAATCCAGATGTGTGTCGAGGGCTTCCCTGCTTGGTCGTGGGGTCATCCAGATGTGCAGAGGGGTTGTGCAATCCCCGATTAGAGGTGGAATAATCCAGATGTGTCTCGGGGGTTTCCCTGCTTGGTCGTGGGGTCATCCAGATGTGCAGGGGGGTTGTGTCATCCCTGATTAGAGACGGGCTGGCCCAGATCTGGATGGGGACGGAGCTTCCCCGCATCCAGATGTGGGTTCAGGGTAGGGAGGGGGCGGAGCCCCTTCAGGCCCCGCCCTTCTCATGACGTCATCAGCGTTCTAATTCCCACCGTTGCCACGGGCAACACCCCCCCCTTTCCCTCCCCTCCCCGAGCGGCTCCGTTCCTCCCCTCCCGTGTCCTCCGAACCTCTCCGTTTTCCGCCTTTCTATTGGATGGAGCCACCGCCCATCATCTCCATCCCTCTTTCCTATTGGTCATAGAGACATTAAGCCCCGCCCTCCCCCTCCCTCCTTATCCCCCTCGCCGCGGAGGGGACGGAGCCGCGATCGCTTCGCAGCGGCAGCGCCCGGCGGAGGAGCCGTCGGGGGGCACCGAGGGGGTTCTGAGCCGGTACCGAGCCGGTACCGAGGGGTTCCGAGAGGGTGAGCGGGGACGACGGCAGCTCCTGAAGGGAACCCGAGGCTTAATTCACCCCAGGGAAGGAGGGGGGGGTTGGGTTTTGTGGGGTTGGAGGGGCTGTGGGGTTCGTCCCCCGATGGGGACATCTCCGTAAAGGAGTTCGGGGAGGAGGGTGTTGCCCCCTTCCCCCGACGGGGTTGGGACTGCAAAGGGGGGTTGTGGGTGTCTCCCCCCCCCCCCTCCCTGATCTGAGGTGGCTTTGAGGGGGTTTATCCCCTCGTTTGGGGGAGCTCCCAAAAACGAAGGGGTCTCTAAGGGTTCCCCCCCCCCCCCCCATTTGGGTAATTCTGTGAAGGGCTTGACCCACCCCATAACTGGAGGGGTCTATGGGGGTTCTCCCCCACCCCCTTAATTTTGGGGGATGTCTGTGAGGTTAGGGCATCTTTTTCAGGGGGTCCCTCGAGTTTGCTGACCCCCTGGTTGGGGTATCTTTTCAGGTGGGGTCTGTGGGCTTTCTCCCCCCCTTGCTCCCCCTAATTTGGGGAAGTTCTGCAAGGGGTTCTGCTCCAGCCCAAAGTGAGGTGCATGAGGGTTTGCAGCATCAGAGGAGAGGGGTTTTGGGGAGGAGGGGGGTGTCAGCCCCCAGCCAGGCTATGGGTATGCTCTGAACCCCTGGAGAGCTAACCAGGAGAAGAAGAGGTCCCCTTTTTGAAGGGGGGACACACACACTGAACCCCAAGAAACCACCACGTGGGGTCAAGAGGAAGCCCCCCCAGCTGTGGGGCCACCCCTCTCAACCTGTGGATGCTGCCCCCCTGGAGATGATGCCCCCTGAGGAAGAGAGCCCAGCTGGTGGTGAGGAGGGGGACAGGGACAGTGGCCTCGTCCTCCTGCAAGTCCTGAAGAGCAGCAGCACCCGGAAGGTGAGACGCAGCACTGGGGTGCCATGGGGTGGGGGACAGGGTGGCAAAACCCCCCCAGTGATGCTCTGTATCCCTGGCATGGGGATGGTGGTCCCCATGGATGCTTCAGGACCCTCCTGGTTGGCCAAGGGGGTGGCAGGGGGCTGGATGGGGAAGGATTTGGGGTGTGATGGGTGGGTAGGAAGCAGTCCTGTAGCATCCCTGAGCAGCCCCATACAACTCTCTCAGAGCTCATCTCCCCAACTCTGCTTCTCTCTTATATCTTTTAACTCCTTTTGAGGAGTTACAACTCCTTTTAACCAAATTCTCCCATATTTTGGGAGAATTCCTTCCTGCACGTAGGGTCCAGCCAAGCCCTGCCTGTCCTTACTGTCAGAGGTCCTGAGTCAGGGTGTAGCTTCCTGGCATGCATCACCCCAGAGATGCCTTCAAGGAAACACAGTGCAACCCCAAAACCTGTGTGAGATGGGGCTGATTGTTGCCCTCCTTTCATTAGTAACAAGAAGGTGAAACCCATGAGGATTGTCCCCAAGCTGCCACCAACCCCTCTGCTTGACTTTTCCCCTCTTGGGGGAATGTCCCCCATTTTGGGGATGTCCCTTGGGCATCCATGAATTTTTCTAGGGGTGGATGAGGCTTTCCTGAGTGCCACATCCTGGGAGAAAAGATGGGCAAATTGATTTTCATTTATTTAATTCAAAAATCACCCCCCAAAAAACACCCACTAAGCAAAAAACCCCAAACTTGGCCAGGCTCTGGAGCTGGTTTTTTTTTTTAATTATTATTTTACTTTCTGATCTCCACCTCAGCTGAACAAAGAACAATCTGATCTTGAGTCACTTGAGCCTGACTACAGCTCAAGAGGTTGCAACCTTAAACCAGGTTGGAGTTTACCCAGGGCCCTGGCTAAATAGCAGGTGCTGCTTGGAAGATTAGCAGGAGGGTTTTGGGCTTCTTCCCAATTTATTCTGCACACAGACACTGGTTCCCTTGTGTGAGCACTCCCTTCACTCTGTTTGGATGGGAGCACAGAGCAGAATAACAGAGGAAAAAGTTGCAAAGGGGGGAGAACTGGCAGGGGAAGTGCAGCATCTGTCATTGCATGATTGCTCTTTTCAATTAAAAAAATAAAAGACCTGATAGACTTCCTAAATATCATTTATTTTTATCCAGATGAAGCTATCAACATAGCCTTTTGTTGTTGTTTTGTTGGTTGGGTTTTTTTCCACCCTGTCAGCATCAGGAGCTGTAGGTGGGGCCACTTCATGGGTGCTCCCTTCCAGGGGATCCCAAACACTGCTGTGATTTATTTTTTATTTCTTTTCTTTCTTTTATTTGGCTTGCTTTGCCAAGGTTTATGGACTGGAGCTGAAGATTTAATACATCTGTTTCCTGCTGGCACCTTGCCCTGGCTCTCATCATGCCCTGTGCCTCCCTGTAGCAGTTTCATGCTCCTAAAATTCAATTTCTGGGTGTAGCTTTTGCTGTTTAAACCCCCCAATTCCCTGTATTTTTATTCCATCACCTCATTTTATTATTATTTTTTTTTCCTTCCTCTGGTTTAGTCCATTAGCCAACAGTGAGGGCACTTCTCTGGGAAATTTAAAACCTTAATCCTCCACTCATTTGTTAAAAGGCTGTGTGATGTAACCATACTCTCAATAAAAGGTTTTAGAGGTTTTAGCTGGTAATGTCTCCCACAGAAAAACAGCTTTCAGACAGAGTGCTTCATGAGATTAGTTTCATGATAGGGACTTTTATATATATATATATATATAAAAAAGAGATGTTGAGGGAGCAGAAACATCTGGTGTGACCCACTGGTTGCTTTGCAGTAAATATTACTTTCTGAAATACCCTTTTCCAGGAAGAGAAGGAAATAATCTATTTATTTTCTTTTTAAATTAAAAGAAAAAAAAGAGAATTTTAAACCCTGCTTTTGTGTGCAGAGTGGTTCTCTGGCTTTTGTTTTCCTCTCTATTCCCTGGGCTAACATTGGCTCCATCAGGGTCACTTGGCCACTTGTCCTCTGCTGGCCTGTCTCAAAACCTTGTGCTTTTCAAAGAGAAATAATAATAATGCCAACTGACAGCTCTGAATCCATAAAAAAAAACAACTTTTAGACCAGTGTGGTCTAAAAGAAATAAAATAAATAAAACAGTTGCTGAGAGCTTGGTGGTCCAGTGCCCCTATTTCTCCAGGAACTGCTGAATGATCCATGTACTTGGAAACATCTCTTTTTTGGGGGGGGGATACAAATCTTTGTTAGGAAATATTACTTCTGAGAGTGGATGAAAGTCAGAACCTGCTTTTTTTTATTATTTTTTTCAGTTCTTGGAGTGCTCAAGGGTGGAGGATGCTCAGGTTTGGGGTGGGACAGTAGCTGGTGTGGCAGAGTTCCTTAAAGCCCCAGAAATAATCACCTTTAGCTGTTCCTTGTCTCCAACATTTACTCCAGAGCAAGTGTTGATATTTTGGAGCATCCCTTGATGCCAGGGGGATGAATTAGTGGTGAGCAGATACAACTTGCACTTGCCCAGCTCTCCTGGAGTTGCCCATTTCTACCTGAATTACACTTGGAGCTGATGCTCGACCCTTCTGAGCACTGAGCAGTGGTCTCCATCTCTTGGGTTTCCATCCTTGCTGGTGTTAAAGGTTTCCTGGGTGCAAGCCCTGAGGTTTCCTGGGCTTTTAGCACCTTCCTTCACGTGCCCTGGGCTTTAATTGCATCACGAGCTCAGACTGGTAGTGCTGGAAGGGTTGGTTGGGCTCTCACCTGGTGGTGGTGGGGAATTCTGTAGGAGTTCATCACCCAGTAAGCAGGAATCTCTGGAGACTCTGGACCTTTAGGATTGATTGAAAGGGAATCTAACCCAGCTTTGGAACTGCCCATGAATCATAGCCCTACCTAAAGGAGGAACTCTGGAGGAGAGGAGAATTTGCAGATGGGGTGATTGATGATGTCCAAAGGTTGCTGGGGCTCTGTCTGGGGCATGGCCCTGGTTCTTATTAGGTGTCAGACTGAGATATCTCTGCCTTGGTTTATACCCTTGTTTGGCTTTGGCTTTAAAGGTTTGATAATCCTTTTATTCAGGCTGCCAGTGCTCTTTCTGTGTGTGTAGGAGCATCTTTTGGGAGAACTCCTGGGCTGGGAGGAGATGAGGTGGAGGTTGCCACAAGGAGCCAATCTTCAGGAAAGCTCCTACTAGGAGGTATTTAAACCCTGAGCATCCAACCTCAGAGATTGGTTGGTGTGAAGAGGGAACAAAGCATCACTGGAGAAGTCCCACGAGGGAATTCCCAATGTCTTGGCCAACAGAAGAGTTGGACCATGTCACAGAATCCCAATGTTAGGGCTTGGAAGAGAACTCAAAACATCATTGGGTTCAATCCCTCTGCCAGAGCAGGATGTGCCCTTCTTTTCCTGTGAGGGTGGTGAGACACTGGAAGAGGTCATCCTGAAAAGTTCTGTCTGCCCAATCCCTGGAAGTGTCTCAGGTCAGGTTAGATGAGGCTTGGAGCAACCTGGGCTGGTGGGAGGTGTCCCTGCCCATGCAGGGAGGTTGGAACTGGATGAGCTTTAATGTCCCTTCCAACCCAAACCATTCTATGATTCAATGAAATCTGGATCTGTTGAGGTTAGGAGAGATCATGTGGCTCTTGTATGGTCTCCTCCAAGGCAAGCCAAGCTCCTGAGCATCTAGATTGGTCCTTCCTTTCCCTCCTTTCCCTCCTTTCCCTCCTTTCCCTCCTTTCCCTCCTTTCCCTCCTTTCCCTCCCTCCTTTCCCTCCCCCTTTCCCTCCCTCCCTTTCCCTCCCTTCCCTTTCCCTCCCCCTTTCCCTCCCCCCTTTCCCTCCTTCCCCTTTCCCTTCCTTCCCCTTTCCCTTCCTTTCCCCTTTCCCTTCCTTTCCCCTTTCCCTTCCTTTCCCTTCCCTTCCTTTCCCCTTCCCTTCCTTTTCCCTCTCCCTTCCTTTCCCTCTCCCTTCCTTTTCCCTCTCCCTTCCTTTTCCTTCTCCCTTCCTTTTCCCTCTCCCTTCCTTTTCCTTCTTCCTTCCTTTTCCTTCTTCCTTCCTTCCTTCCTTCCTTCCTTCCTTCCTTCCTTCCTTCCTTCCTTCCTTTCCTTCCTTCCTTCCTTCCTTCCTTCCTTCCTTCCTTCCTTCCTTCCTTCCTTCCTTCCTTCCTTCCTTCCTTCCTTCCTTCCTTCCTTCCTTCCTTCCTTCCTTTCCTTCCTTCCTTCCTTCCTTCCTTCCTTCCTTCCTTCCCTTCCTTCCTTCCTTCCTTCCTTCCTTCCTTCCTCTTCCTTCCTTCCTTCCTTCCTTCCTTCCTTCCTTCCTTCCTTCCTTCCTTCCTTCCTTCCTTCCTTCCTTCCTTCCTTCCTTCCTTCCTCCTTCTTCCTCCTCCTTCTTCCTTCCTTCCTCCTTCCTTCCTCCTTCTTCCTCCCCCTTCCTCCTTCCTTCCTCCTTTCTTCCTCCTCCTTCCTCCTCCTTCCTCTTCCTTCCTCCTTCCTTCCTCCTTCCTCTTCCTTCCTCTTCCTTCCTCTTCCTTCTTCCTCCTTCCTCCTTCCTCCTCCTCCTTCCTCCTCCTTCCTTCCTCCTTCCTCTTCCTTCCTTCCTCCTTCCTCCTCCTTCCTTCTTCCTTCCTTCTTCCTTCCTCTTCCTTCCTCTTCCTTCCTCTTCCTTCCTCTTCCTTCCTCCTCTTTCTTCCTCCTTCCTCCTCTTTCTTCCTCCTCCTTCCCTTCCTTCCTCTCCTTCCTTCCTTCCCTTCCCTCCTCCCTCTTCCTCCCTCCCCTTCCTCTCCCTCCCTTCCTCCCTCCCTCCTCCCTCCTCCCCTCCCTCCCTCCTCCTCCTTCCCTCCCTCCCTTCCCTTCCTTCCCTTCCTTCCTTCCCTTCCTTCCTTCCCTTCCTTCCTTCCCTTCCTTCCTTCCCTTCCTTCCTTCCCTGAAGAAGGCTTGAACAGTAACACTCTTGATGCTTTTTGACTCCATCCTTTAAAAGCCAGAACCTCTCTATTCCCTGGGAGGCAGAACTTATAAAATGAAAACAAAATCATCCTTCAGGCTTTAAGGAATTACCTGGAGCAGCCTGGGATGATGCTGGAGGCAGTGAAGGCTTCAGGGTATGATCATCTTTTAGTCCCTGTGCTAAATGCATGAGTAACACCCAATATATTCATGATATCCACCATCTCCTGAGCTGATCTGAGCAGTGATGATGAGCTTCATCCCACCATCAGTCCTCAGAGATGTCCCTGAGCTTTGGTTGGCCAATGTCACCTCCATTGTGAGACCAGGTCTGGGCATGTGTTGTCTGACATGGGTCTTAAAATACAGATCTTAAGGCAGATGTTTGATTTCCAACCACCCAGGTGATTCCCTCACTGAAAAAGAAGAATTATGGTGGGAAAACACCCAACTTCCCTGAAGGAGAAGCTCATGGATCTGCAGTGCTGGGTTAAGGATGTCCCCAATGTGCAAATGAAGTGACTTTAGGTTGTTCTACCCTTCTGTGGGCGTTCTCCATCTAATTGGCAATAATCCTGGACTGGTTTATGGCCAAAACCAGTCTTGGAGGTGGCTTGGTGGGACCTATCCTTCAGCAGGTTGGCTGGGGAGCATCATCTGTGATCCAGCCAAACTCTTCAGGTAGTCAGGACCTCTTCCAGCAGCACCCAGGGGAGCTACAACTAAACTCATGGAATCACAGAGTGGGTTGGAAGGGACCTTAAAGCCCCATCCAGTTCCAACCTCCTGCTGTAGGTAGGGATACCTCCCACTACACCAGGTTGCTCCAAACCCCATCCAACCTGGCCTTCAAGATTTCTGGGAGTGGGGCAGCCAGAACCCTCCTGGCCAACCTGTACCAGTGTCTTCCCACTCTCCTAGGGAAGAATTTCCACCCTACATCTACCTTCTTCCAGTTTAAATCCATCACCTCTTGTCCTGGTGCTCCTTTTCACTGCACAAAGCCCATCCCCAGCTTTTTTTTAGGGCCTTTTTGGGTACTGGGATGCAGCTGAAAGCTCCTTTGGTCCCTTCATCTGCTGAAGTGGGTAAGGACACTTCCCACTACACCAGGTTGCTCCAAACCCCAGGTTGCTCCAAACCCCATCCAACCTGGTCTTCAAGATTTCTGGGAATGGGGCAGCCACAACCCTCCTGGCCAACTTGTGCCAGTGTTTTCCCACTCTCCTAAGGAAGAATTTCCAACCTACATCTAACTTCTTCCAGTTCAAACCCATCACTTCTTGTCCTGGTGCTCCTTGTTACTGCACAAAGCCCATCCCCAGGTTAAGGCCTTTTAGGGTACTGGGATGCAGCTGAAAGCTTCTTTGGTCCTTTCATCTGCTGAAGTAGGATAGGGACACCTCCCACTACACCAGGTTGCTCCAAACCCCATCCAACCTGGCCTTCAAGATTTCTGGGAATGGGGCAGCCAGAACGCTCCTGGCCAACCTGTGCCAGTGTCTTCCCACTCTCCTAGGGAAGAATTTCCAACCTACATCTACCTTCTTCCAGTTTAAATCCATCACCTCTTGTCCTGGTGCTACTTTTCACTGTACAACGCCCATCCCCAGCTTTTCTTAGGTCCATTTTGGGTACTGGGATGCAGCTGAAAGCTCCTGGTTGTCCTTTGGTCCTTTCATCTGCTGAAGTAGGGTAAGGACACCTCCCACTACAGCAGGTTGCTCCAAACCCCATCCAGCCTGGCCTTCAAGATTTCTGGGATTGGGGCAGCCACAACCCTCCTGGCCAACCTGTGCCAGTGTTTTCCCACTCTCCTAAGGAAGAATTTCCAACCTACATCTACCTTCTTCCAGTTCAAAGCCATCACCTCTTGTTCTGGTGCTACTTGTCACTGCACAAAGCCCATCTCCAGCTTTTCTTAGGTCCTTTTTGGGTACTGGGATGCAGCTGAAAGCTCCTTTGGTTCCTTCATCTGCTGAAGTGGGTAAGGACACTTCCCACTACACCAGGTTGCTCCAAACCCCATCCAACCTGGCCTTCAAGATTTCTGGGAGTGGGGCAGCCACAACCCTCCTGGCCAACCTGTACCAGTGTCTTCCCGCTCTCCTAAGGAAGAATTTCTTCCTCATGTCTAACCTACATCTTTCTTCTTCCAGTTCAAAGCCATCACCTCTTGTCCCGGTGCTCCTTTTCACTGCACAAAGCCCATCCCCAGCTTTTTTTAGGGCCTTTTTGGGTACTGGGATGGAGCTGAAAGCTCCTGGTTGTCCTTTGCTCCTTTCATCTGCTGAAGTTTTGCTTTGGGTTGGAGACTGAGCTCGTGTTCTTCTATCAGAAATGAGTCCCTTTGTTGTGTGGCTTTGTCCTTTGGACTTCCTGGCATCCACTTCTTCCTCCAGGTGATGAGGTTTGTATTTTCTTGGTGCTGGGAGGAGGTTTTGGCATCAGGGGGAGACTTGATGCTCTGGGTGTAGCCAGGTTTCATCTCCTTGTGTTTACTGGAGATGTCAAGTGCAAAGGACACGTGGTGATCACCTCTCCACAAACATTCCCTAAGGACTTGCTTGGAGAAGGAATCCTGACCACCTCATTGCCCTATTTAACACCCCAGATGAGTACTCTTGAACTGGAAGAGGAGCCAAAGAGTTGCCAACCCCACTGCATCATTTTATATGAATCCCTTCAAAGATGGGGATTGTGTTAGCAGAAACCTTGACATCCCTCAAAGGGGGATGTGGGGTTTTTGGCCTCTTCTGGGTGAGATCTTCTGGACATCTCTCAAAGGGGGATGTGGGGTTTTTGGCCTCCTCTGGATGAGATCTTCTGGCCTCTTCCCAAACTCATTGGGACCTTTCTGTCAGCTTTTTATGGTGAGGTTGGGATGTGATGGTATTTGGCAGATGTTTTCTGACCATAAAATTGAGCCTGGCTACAATAACACTGGCTCTAAGCCCACTTTGTCAGAGCCAATCAGCTTCAGAGCTGGACACAACTTAATTCATTTTCACAGCTTCCTTAACATATTCAGTGCAAGCTTTAAACTAGAAATCCTAAAAATATCCCCCCCCAAAAACAAAACAAAACACAACCAAAAAAAAAAACAACTTATGTCCAACCTGGCCACTTCTGAAGCACCAAACTTTATTTTCATCAATGTCCTTGGGTGGACCTCAAAGCCCAACAGGCTTCTTGAAGCAACAAATCTTTCTTTTGACCTTAAAAGTAAGTTGATCACAAGAGTTTGTACAAAGTAGAATTAAGCAAGGAAAATCCCTTGTATAACCAAACAATGGGTGTTGGGTTTGGTGGTTGGTTCGTTTTGGTTTTTTTCCCTATGCCCCCTTTATATAAATCAGGTTTAATTCTGTTGCTGCTGTAGAAGTGCTGCAGTTTTGAGCTTTTGGGTGTGATTTCATAGAAACATAGAATTGGCTGGGTTGGAAGGGACCTCAGAGATCATTGAGTCCAACCCTTGAACCACCGTTGCGGTTGCTAGACCATGGCACTGAGTGCCATATCCAGTCTCTTTTTAAATATCTCCAGACACGGAGAATCCACTACTTCCCTGGGCAGCCCATTCCAATGCTTGATCACTCTCTCCGTAAAGAAATTCTTTCTAATCTCCAACCTAAACCTCCCCTGGCACAACTTGAGACCGTGCCCTCTTGTCTTGTTGAAAGTCGTCTGGCAAAAGATTCCAACCCCCCCTGGCTCCAACCTCCTTTCAGGGAGTTGTAGAGAGTGATGAGGTCTCCCCTGAGCCTCCTCTTCTCCAGCCTCAACACCCCCAGCTCCCTCAGCCTCTCCTCATAGGATCTGTGCTCAAGTCACTTCACCAGCCCAGTTGCCTCCTTTGGACCTGCTCCAGCACCTCAATCTCCTTCCTGAGCTGAGGGGCCCAGAACTGGACACAGGACTCAAGCTGTGGCCTCCCCAGGGCTGAGTACAGGGGCAGAATCCCTTCCCTGGACCTGCTGGCCACGCTGTTCCTGAGCCAGGCCAGGATGCCATTGGCCTTCTTGGCCACCTGGGCACACTGCTGGCTCATGTTCAGCTTCCTGTCAATCCAGACTCCCAGGTCCCTTTCTGCCACTCAGTGCCCAGCCTGGAGCTCCCCATGGGGTTGTTGTGGCCAAAGTGCAGGACCCGGCACTTGGCCTTGTTGAACCTCATCCCATTGGAATCAGCCCAACTCTCCAGTCTGAAGAAGTCTCTCCAACTCTCCATTTGAAGAGGAAAAGCAAAATGTTGGGTTGATGGTCATGTTCTCTTGATTTTTCTTTTATCTCCCCTATCTAGATTTTGATTTCAAGTTGGGATTTCTTGCTCTGTGATGCATCACAGAATGGTTTTCGTTGGAAGGGACCTTGGGGATGATGCAGTTCCAACCCCTCTGCCATGGAAAAGGGAATCTTCCACTAAACCAGATTTCTCCAAGCTCCATCTAACCTGGCCTTGAACAAGTTTTATTTTGGAGCTGAATTTCCTTCTTGTTCCAATATTTCTGGAATCATCCATGTCATGGAGTGTCGGGTTGGAAGGGACCTCAAGAATCAACTGATATTATTGGTGATGGGAGATGTCTCAGCACCCCATTGAGCTGAGATTTAAAACTCTTTGAAGTGGGGGAATCCACCACTTCCAACCATTCCAATGTCTGACTGTCCTCAGAGGGAAAAATTTTCCTCTTGTGCCCAACCAGAATCTCCCCAGGAGCAACTTGTGCCCATTGCCCCTTGTCTTGTCCATGGGTTTCCTTGTAAATAGGGAATCCCCATCTTCTTTGTAGCCCCCCTTTAAGTTCTGGAACATCTTAATAAGGTCTCCCCTAAGCATTTCCTCTCCAGGCTGAACAAACCCAATTTTCTCAATCTCTCCTCATATGGAAGATGCTCCAGTCCTCTGATTATCCTCATGACCCTTCTTGACCTTCTCCAGCCTTTCTGCACTTTTTTTTTTTTAAGAGCAGGGACCAAAACTGAATGCAACATCTGCAGCTTCTATTGGAGAACTGCTGAGTGGGGTTGGCTGTTTCTTTTTGTCCATGCCAGCCAGGGATGATGCTATGGGACCAAGAGCAGGTCCTCCCAAAGCTTCAATCCCATGGGTTACTGCAATTACCCAACCTCAAAAAAGGGCAAGGAGGAAAGCAGAGCATGAGGAGATCACATAAAGTCCTTAAGGGCATTATGTCTCTTGATCCTGACTCAACATCTTCACGAGGCTTTGGTGTTACATCAGGTGCTCCAATACCTGACTTTCCAGTACTTTTTTTTTTTTTTGCTCTTGGCTGAGGAGGATGGGAATTGATAAGGATCTCATTAAATCAGATGGAAAAAAAACCCAAAACCCACGTTGTGTTCAGATGGATAGGGAGGGAGGAACCTTGAAGCTCTACAGATGGTGGATATTCCATGAGTCTCTTGGAGGGAGAAGAGAATAAAGAGGTTCTGTTGGATCTTCAGTGATCATCTGGTCCAACTGGATGACCAAGTCAGGGCTCACCCCAAATTCAAGCATCTTGTTCAGGCCATTTTCCAAATGCTTCTTCAACACTGGAAGGCTTGGGGCATCAACAACCTCTCTTAGAAACCTGTTCCAGTGTTTGATCAGCTTCTTGGCAAAGAAATACTTCCCAATGTCCACTCTAAACCTTCCCTTTTTGCAGCTTTGAGCCTTCCCACACATCCTGGCCATGAGATCTGAGAGAGAAGAGCTCAGCTCCTTCTTCTCCAAGTCCAAGAATATCCAAATGATGTCCTGGATGTTGCTGAACCATCTTTGGTCCTCAGCTACATGAGGGCTTGCAAACCCTTCTTAGAGGGCAACTCCTTTATGATTAACAAAAAAGTGATTAAATCAGGTGATCAGCAATTAGCACTTGAATTTTGCCCAAGAATGGGAGAAGTGGGGAAGTTCCAGGTCAATTAACTCAACCCCTGAAGTGTTTTTGCAATGGAGAGGTTTTAACACTGATTTTTGTGTTGTTGGTTTGTTTTTTTTTTTTAATATCTTGTAAAGCCATCCTGGAGTCTTCTCCTATCACTTTGCATCTCAGTGCTTTTTTTACTTCATTTCTTCTTCCCTTGCCTCCAGAAAAGGAGGTGTTCATGGACCTTCTCTGTGGTTTTGGACAGCCCTTCCACTTGGGCCTCTTCTGTCATCTCTCTGAAGTTCTTAGAATCATAGAATCATAGAATCATAGAATCGTCTGGGTTGGAGGGGACCTCAGAGATCATCAAGTCCAACCCTTGAACCACTACTGCTGCAGTTCCCAGTCCATGGCACTGAGTGCCACATCCAGTCTCTTTTGAAATATCTCCAGGCATGGAGAATCCACTACTTCCCTGGGCAGCCCATTCCAGTGGCTGATCACCCTCTCCAGAAAGAAATTCTTTCTAATCTCCAACCTAAACCTCCCCTGACACAACCTGAGATCGTGCCCTCTTGTCTTGCTGAGAGTTGCCTGGGAAAAGAGCCCAACCCCCCCCTGGCTCCAACCTCCTTTCAGGGAGTTGTAGAGAGTGATGAGGTCTCCCCTGAGCCTCCTCTTCTCCAGCCTCAACACCCCCAGCTCCCTCAGCCCTTCCTCACAGGTCTTGTGCTGGATCCCTTCACAGCCTCCTTGCTCTTCTCTGGACCTGCTCCAGGACCTCGATATCCTTCCTGAGCTGAGGGGCCCAGAACTGGACACAGGACTCAAGCTGTGGCCTCCCCAGGGCTGAGTACAGGGGCAGAATCCCTTCCCTGGACCTGCTGGCCACACTGTTCCTGATCCAGGCCAGGATGCCATTGGCCTTCTTGGCCACCTGGGCACACTGCTGGCTCATGTTCAGCTTCCTGTGGATCCAGACTCCCAGGTCCCTTTCTGCCTGGCTGCTCTCAGCCACTCTGTGCCCAGCCTGGAGCTTCCCATGGGGTTGTTGCTCCTGTCCATGCATTCAGGTGGACTTGGTCCTTCTTCCCCTAAAAACAAATCTTAGAATCCTCCAACTTTCAAGCAACCTTTTGCACGTAGAGAGCTCTCAAAGGTCATGAAAGCTTCTGGGGAAAGAGCTGGAGGCAGGGAAGTGTTTTCTACTTGGGCTGTGGAGATTTGGATGGATTTTTATGGCTCTGGAGGAAGAGAGGGGACCTGAACTCTGCACATTTAGATATATTTGCATAGAGATTTGCCTTGAGTGTCCCTGGAGCTGGCAAACACACAGAGTTTTATTCTGAGGGGTTGTTAACATTTTAAGAAGCAGCCCATTCTCTTTGCTCCTTTTTTCCCCCTCGAGCTTCAACTTCCATAGGGAGCTCAATGGCTTGCACGGTGTGAGGAAACATCATTGAAGGCACAATATTTGTAATCAGCCTTTAATTAATGAAAGAAATCCTTGTGCAATATCTTGGATTGAACATCTCCATCAGCAGCTCTTTTCTAGATAAGGATCTGGTGCTTTCTCCTTTGATTTGGGAGCCTCTGGGTGCTTGGATTTGAGTAACACCTCCATGGTTGGGTTATTTGGTTGGGTTCTTAGGGGCTGTGTTGTGTGTTCTTGTTGGAGAAAACCCCTCATGGTCTCCATGGTGTGGGATTATTAATCCTTTTTCTTCAAATTCCTTTTTTTTTTTTTTTTTAATTTTTTTTTTTTATTTCTTGAGGAGCCAACTGAGTGCAGGGCTCCCCAAGGCAAATACAGAAGTGACAATTTAGGATCTGCTTTTCCTGTATTTACATCTGACCCCAGGACTGGGCAGCTGTTGGGATGTCTTCCTTAATATCTGACTTAATTGCTTTTCCGGAATTATCTGGGCCTCCTGCTGCCATCTTATTCATAGAATCATAGAATTGGCTGGGTTGGAAGGGACCTCAGACATCATCAAGTCCAACCCTTGATCCACTACTGCTGCAATTCCCAGCCCATGGCACTGAGTGCCACATCCAGGCTCTTTTGAAATATCTCCAGACACGGAGAATCCACTACTTCCCTGGGCAGCCCATTCCAATGGCTGATCACCCTCTCCAGAAAGAAATTCTTTCTAATCTCCAACCTAAACCTCCCCTGGCACAACTTGAGACCCTGTGAGACTCAAGCTGTGGCCTCCCCAGGGCTGAGTACAGGGGCAGAATCCCTTCCCTGGACCTGCTGGCCACGCTGTTCCTGATCCAGGCCAGGATGCCATTGGCCTTCTTGGCCACCTGGGCACACTGCTGGCTCATGTTCAGCTTCCTGGCAATCCAGACTCCCAGGTCCCTTTCTGCCACTCTGTGCCCAGCCTGGAGCTCCCCATGGGGTTGTTGTGGCCAAAGTGCAGGACCCGGCACTTGGCTGTGTTGAACCTCATCCCATTGGAATCAGCCTTTTCCTTCTGCCATTTCAACTGCTTCTTGGGGTACTCTAAATTCCTGCAGATTTATGGTCCAGCTGGAATGATTCTGATTCCTCAGTCTCCAGTCTATCAAATAGGAGCTCTGCTCTTTCCCTTAAATGAAAATACTGATGTTAATCCCAGCATTTGATGGGGGGAACCTCTTACTGGACTTCAAATACAATATATCGATTTCCAGAAAGCTGCACGCCCTGAAAAATCAAATTTTTCCATTCCCTGCTTACAAATCAAAGCTGATCTGCTACATTTTCAGGGCAAGGATTTTTTTTTCGCTTCCCACCTCCTTAGAAAAAAATAAAATAATTTGTTAGAAGCTTTCCCAGAGTAACAATGGGATCTACAGCATTTTTGGGGAGAGGTAACCAAGCATTTCCCTGGTTTGTTGGATTGGAGACTCTAATGACCCATCCTGGAAGATGAGGTGAGACCTGGTAAAGGCTACAGAGAGACCTCTGCCTGGAAGAAATGATCTGAGAACGTGTTTTGGGCAGGGCTGACACTGGTGGAGACTCTTTGGTGGTATAACCCCTTCTTGATGTAGAGAGGCAAAGGGTCCAGGAACAGTAGTGAAGGGAAAAAGCAGTGAGGATCAGGATAAGACTGATGGATACAACAGAGGATTTCTAAGAGAAGCATGAAGGTCAAATAGTTGCTTTGAGTAGTGGTTTTTTTCTAGTGCTACAGTGGTCTTAAGATGTTTTTGGAGGGATCTGCCCATGATCTCTCCTGGTGTATGAAGAGCAGGCTCAGATGTCTCCCTCTTCTTAAACTTCCCAGCATGGTGCCCTTCCAATCTATCTTAGTTTTTGCTTTTTTGGGTTTTTTGGGGTGTTTTTAGCTAGCCAGGGGTCTTTTAGAGGCTCACTTTGTCCATCTGAACTTCTTTGCACAATGGAAATCATCTCTGCTTGGGCAGAGCTTTTGTGACCCTGGATTCAAGACCCTCCATGGCATCGAATGGATGCCTGGGGCATCCCATAAGAGCTTCCTGCAAGCCAGAGGGATATTGCTGGCTGTTATTTTCTGAAGTCAGAGATGAAACGTGTTTTCCTGCCTGCAGAAAGTCCAAGCTGTAGCCAAGGAGGGATGGAATTAATTTTACTGCTTTGTGCAACTCATTCCTCCACCCCCGTGAACTCTTGACTTGCTGCCTGCACTTGATCCCTTAGAGCCAGCAAGGAGATGGGAGAATTTAAAAGTTGAAGGGTCACATCTGTTCCAGAGCTCAAGGGTTATATTTGAGCTCATCTGCAACCCCCTGGGTCTTCTTCTGTGTCTGGATGGTGAAACCCTGGAAAGGAGATGCTTAATCCTTGGATTTCTCCCTGATTGCGCTCGTGAATAAAAGCAAAGCTGTGGTGGTACAGAAGTAAACTTTGATAGCAAGCACAATGCCAGGCCTGGGAAAAATGCCCTTTTTTTTAATCCCTAAATGATGGTTTTGGTTTCTTTGGGTGAGATTCTTCCCCTCTCTCCCAGCAGGGCTGTGACCCCTTCGCCCAGACCCAACGCAGCAAATTGCAGCATCGCCGGGCACGGATTAACCAGCAGATCAACAAGGAGATGAGGATGAGAGCAGGGGCAGAAAACCTCTTCAGGTGAGTCCTGCTGCATCCCTCTGGGTTCCTGGGATCTGGCAGGGGGTGAAAACAAGGGTCTTGAGGTCTAGGAGGAAACTGATGCTGGCACTTCCATTGCTATGGATGGGGTTTGCTGAGTCTGCCCTGAGCAGCATCCGTGAAATTAGAGAATTATTCCAGGGTTGGGTTGGAAGGGAATTGAAATTCCCCCTAGATCCAACCCCCCTGCCATGGGCAGGCACAGCTCCTGCTCCACCACCTTGCTCCAAGCCCCATCCAACTGGGTCTTCAACACTTCCTGGGATGGGGCATCCCTAAGCAGCATCTTCCAGTCTCTCCCCACCCTCCCAGCACAGAATTTCTTCTTGAGGTTTAATCTAAATTTCTCTTCTTTCACCTTAAAACCCATTACCTCTCATCCCATTTTTCTCTACTCTAAGAAGTTCCTCCCCAGCTTTCTTGGAGCCCTTTCAAGTATTGGAGGCTGCTCTAAGGTACCCTTGGAGCCTCCTCTTCTCCAGCTTGAACAACTCCAACTCTCTGTCTTCATACTAGAGCTGGTTCAGCCCTCTGATCACCTTTGTGGCCTCCTTTAGACTCCAATTCCATGATCCCAGGTGGTCTCAGATGGGGGATCTCTCCCTCCTGATCCCACTGGTGGTGATGTAGCCCAGGACATGGTTGGTTTTTTGGGCTGTGAGTTCCCATTGCCAGCTCATATCCAGCTTCTCATCACCCAACATCCCTAATTTCTTCTTCTTCCCAATCCTTTCATTCTCCAGCCTGGGCTTTGGGATTTCCCTGACCCTAGTGCAGGACTTTTTTGACCTTCCTGAGTTTTTACACTGCCAGAAATGCCTCTGTTCAGTGCATTTGAGTGAAAAAATTATCATTTTAATGTCCTGGAAGTCTGGTACAAAGCAGGGGGTCAGCAGGGATTGAGCTTGGAGTATTCATGATACCTTCTCAAGTGGATCAAATCCAACTTCAGCTTCAAAAATCACCATCCCAGTGCTTCCAGCAGAGCAGAATGATGGAATGGGTTGGGAGGGACCTTAAAAATCATCAAATACAGCCCTTGATCCACTCTCCCCGTGGTTCCCAGCCCATGGCACTCAGTGCCATGTTCAGTCTCTTCTTAAAAACCTCCAGGGATGGAGAATCCACCCCCTCCCTGGGCAGGAAAGAATTTTTTCCTAATATCCAACCTAACCCTCCCCTGGCAGAGCTTAAGCCCATGGCCTCTTGTCTTGCTGAGAGTTGCCTGGGAGCAGAGCCCGACCCCCCCCGGCTCCAACCTCCTTTCAGGGAGTTGTAGAGAGTGATGAGGTCTCCCCTGAGCCTCCTCTTCTCCAGCCTCAACACCCACAGCTCCCTGAGCCCTTTCTCCTGGGAAGAGAGGACAGCCAGGATAAGAAGCCATGGTCCATAAAACCCATCAACATCTGCAGGCAGCATCCATACTGGGCAGCATCCTGCCCCTGCTCTGTGCTGGCCTCACCAGAGGTATGGCCTGGGCAGTGGATTTCACTGTCTGACCTGCACGTGGTCCTCCAGGCACCCATCAGTCTGTTCTGCTGTGCCCACAGGTTCCTAGACACCTGGTCCTATGCACAAACATACCAGAGAATCATGGAATCAAAATCATAAAATCAGAATCATGGGATCATAGAATCATAGAATGGTTTGGGTTGGAATGGACCTGAAAGCTCATCCAGTTCCAACCCCCCTGCATGCCCAGGGACACCTCCCACCAGCCCAGGATGCTCCAAGCCTCATCCAACCTGACCTGAGATACCTCCAGGGATGGGCAACCTATTCCAAGGTCTTACTACCCTCATAATTTTCTTTTTTTAACCTGAGCATGACCTTTTCTTGTAGTTCTTGTGTGCATCTCTGTTCCTGTAGGATAAAAAATAACATTTTTTGGCATATTTTGCAGTTTGTTGATTAATTTTTTAATCGTTTTGGTTCATTTTTTCCCCCAATAAAGGATTTTTTTTTCTACTTCTGAACCTAAATGATTTAATACCAGTGGCAAATGCACCTGGAAGAAGGGAGCAATAGTTGCTCCACCAAATTATAGGATTAAATAGTATTTTGCTGGTGAACCAGGACAGCTGAGCATCCCAGGGGAGGAGGAGATGAGGTTACACCCCCCATCCTCTGCTGCTCCGACTCAAGTGCCATGCCTCATCTCATTAAAAAAAAAAAAAAAGCCACAAAATCACAATGTGGGATGTTCCACCCAACTCCTCTTTATTATTAAAAAAAAAACAACAAAAAACCCCCCAACAAAATTGGGGAAAATGTGCTGGCTCAGCAGAAATGTGCCTGGCCAGAGTTTTAGCAGGAATCAGAGCTGCGTGCTGGGGAGTGAGCAAAAATGTGATGCAAAACATATTTTAATTACTCAGGCAAGGAAATGAACTGATGGGGCTCTTTTGTGTTTGTTTTTTTTTGTTTTCTTTTCTTGCTGCGTCAGCAGTTTGTGAATATCCTTTGGTAGCAACCACTCCTCCCTTTGGAGCTGAGTAATAATTGGGGTTTCTGGGATGCTCTGAGCTTATCCAGTTGGCGGCCGGTCACTAGTGGTGTCCCCCAGGGATCAGTGTTGGGCCCAGTGCTGTTCAACATCTTCATTGATGATTTAGATGAGGGGATTGAGTCCATCATCAGCAAATTCGCAGACGACACTAAGCTGGGGGGGAGTGTGGATCAACTAGAAGGCAGGAGGGCTCTGCAGAGGGACCTGGACAGACTGGAGAGTTGGGATGATCCCAATGGGATGAGGATCAACACGGCCAAGTGCCGGGTCCTGCACTTTGGCCACAACAACCCCATGCAGCGCTACAGGCTGGGGACAGAGTGGCCGGAGAGCAGCCAGGCAGAAAAGGACCTGGGAGTCTGGATCGACAAGAAGCTGAACATGAGCCAGCAGTGTGCCCAGGTGGCCAAGAAAGCCAATGGCATCCTGGCCTGTATCTGGAACAGCATTGCCAGCAGGTCCAAGGAAGTGATTCTGCCCCTGTACTCAGCCCTGGTGAGGCCACAGCTTGAGTCCTGTGTCCAGTTCTGGGCCCCCCAGTTCAGGAAGGATATCGAGGTCCTGGAGCAGGTCCAAAGGAGGGCAACCAGGCTGGTGAAGGGACTCGAGCATAGACCCTACGAGGAGAGGCTGAGAGAACTGGGGCTGTTCAGCCTAAAGAAGAGGCGGCTCAGGGGAGACCTCATCGCTCTCTACAACTACCTGAAAGGAGGGTGTAGCCAGGTGGGGTTGGGCTCTTTTACCAAACGACTTTCAACAAGACAAGAGGGCATGGACTTAAGTTGAGCCAGGGGAAGTTTAGGTTAGATATTAGAAAGAATTTCTTTACGGAAAGAGTGATCCGTCATTGGAATGGGCTGCCCACTGAAGTGGTGGATTCTCCGTCCCTGGAGATATTTAAAAAGAGACTGGATGTGGCACTCAGTGCCATGGTCTAGCAACCGCAACGGTGCTTCAAGGGTTGGACTTGATGATCTCTGAGGTCCCTTCCAACCCAGCCAATTCTATGATTCTATGATTCTATGATTCTATGATTCTATCCAAGGAAATCTGGTGGGGGAAATAATGAAGTTTGTGCCTGAATGAAAGGCTGAGCAGGGGGATTATGTTGTCAGCCTAAAGGTTATTGCTCAAAAAAAAATTAAAAGAAAATTATAGGCTTGAGTTACACAGCAAAACTTCCTCTGCATCTAAGTGCAAACAGAGAAAGCTCTGGGTTGCCCAGCCTGGAGCAGAGTTTGCAGTTGGTTTCCTTACAAAGAAAACAAAAAAAAAACCCCTCAATGCTTTAAAAAAAAAATAAAAATAATCATTGTATTGGTCTCTTTTCCTCCAGAGTTTGCCATGAATGGCAAAAAGAAAAATGCAGGTGGTGTTTGCTCAGTGTTGTTCAGAGCTGGATAAATAAATGGGCAGAGCCAGTGGAGAGCTTTTTTGGGGTTTTTTGTTCAAATATCAAGGCTGAGGGAAGTGATTGGGGAGATGAAGGTGTCACCTCTAAACCAGCTTCTTAAAAAAAAAATAAAAATCAGATCTTTGGTGTTAGCTCAGCAAAGAGTTGATACCTTCAGCGAGGAGGCTGATGGAGCCCCAGAGGCTCTGGGGGCTCCTAAAGAGATGAAATAAGGAGGAAAATCTTGTTGATCAAGGAAGAAGGAGGATATTTAGTTGGGTGTCTCTTCCAGACCACTCAACCAGGCTGAAGAAGCAGAAAAAGCATTTTGCAAGCAGCTAGAAGATACCCAGATATCTATTTCCAGATATCTTCTGGAAATGGAGCAGAGAGAGGAGCCAGGCTAAGAGGTTTCTTGAGGATATGGGAAATAATTTCTTGCCCCAGGGAGCATTTTGGGCTTCATGGCCACAAAATGGTGAAATTCTCAGTCCTTGGAGAATTTAGCAAAACCTCCACCGTGGATTTCCAGACTTCATCCTGCTCAGGATATTGGATGGGAAGGGTGGCTTGGGAGTTGGTCCTGAAGGATAAAAGGGTCCAGGAAGCCTGGATGCTCTTCAAGAAGGAAATCTTACAAGTGTTGTCGCCATGGACCCTAAGATGAGATGGTTGGGAAGGTGAGCAGCTTGTCTGAAGAGGGAATTTTTGTTGGGATTTGGGTAAAAAAAGAGTTCACCTCCCTTGGACCCTCCAAGGAAGAAGGAGGATATTTAGTTAGGTTTCTCTTCCAGACCACTCAACCAGGCTGAAGAAGCAGAAAAAGCATTTTTCAAGCAGCTAGAAGATACCCAGATATCTATTTCCAGATATCTTCTGGAAATGGAGCAGAGAGAGGAGCCAGGCTAAGAGGTTTCTTGAGGATATGGGAAATAATTTCTTGCCTCAGGGAGCATTTTGGGCTTCATGGCCACAAAATGGTGAAATTCTCAGTCCTTGGAGAATTTAGCAAAACCTCCACCATGGATTTCCAGACTTCAGCGTGCTCAGGATATTGGATGGGAAGGGTGGCTTGGGAGATGGTCCTGAAGGATAAAGGGGTCCAGGAAGCCTGGATGCTCTTCAAGAAGGAAATCTTACAAGTGTTGTCCCCATGGACCCTAAGATGAGATGGTTGGGAAGGTGAGCAGCTTGTCTGAAGAGGGAATTTTTGTTGGGATTTGGGTAAAAAAGGAGTTTACCTCCTTTGGAAGAGCATCTTCCAAAGAAGAAGGAAGATGGAGCAAGCATCTCAGGATCATAGAATCATAGAATCATAGAATTGACTGGGTTGGAAGGGACCTCAGAGATCATCGATTCCAACCCTTGAACCACCGTTGCAGTTGCTAGACCATGGCACTGAGTGCCACATCCAGTCTCTTTTGAAATATCTCCAGACACGGAGAATCCACTACTTCCCTGGGCAGCCCATTCCAATGTCTGACCACTCTCTCTGTAAAGAAATTCTTTCTAATGTCCAACCTAAACCTCCCCTGGCACAACTTGAGACCCTGCCCTCTTGTCTTGCTGAGAGTTGCCTGGGAAAAGAGCCCAACCCCCCCCTGGCTCCAACCTCCTTTCAGGGAGTTGTAGAGAGTGATGAGGTCTCCCCTGAGCCTCCTCTTCTCCAGGCTGAACACCCCCAGCTCCCTCAGCCTCTCCTAATAGGACTCTGTGCTCGAGTTCTTTCACCAGCCCAGTTGCCTCCTTTGGACCTGCTCCAGCACCTCAATCTCCTTCCTGAGCTGAGGAGCCCAGAACTGGACACAGGACTCAAGCTGTGGCCTCCCCAGGGCTGAGTACAGGGGCAGAATCACTTCCCTGGACCTGTTTGCCACACTGTTCCTGATGAGGTTCAACAAGGCCAAGTGCTGGGTCCTGCACTTTGGCCACAACAACCCCATGGGGAGCTCCAGGCTGGGCACAGAGTGGTTGAGAGCAGCCAGGCAGAAAGGGACCTGGGAGTCTGGATTGCCAGGAAGCTGAACAGGAGCCAGCAGTGTGCCCAGGTAGCCAAGAAGGCCACCAGCATCCTGGCTTGTGTCAGGAATAGTGTGGCCAGCTGGAGAAGGGAAGTGATGGGGTCCCTGTGCTCAGCACTGGGGAGGCTGCACCTCGAGTGCTGGGTTCAAGTCTGGACCCCTCACTCCAAGAAAAAAAACATTGAGGTGGTGGAGTGAGTTCAGAGAAGGGCAACCAAGCCAAGGAGAACAAGTCCTGGAAGGAGAGGGTGAGGAAAATGGGAACGTTGAATTTGGAGAGGAGGAGGATGAGAGGAGACCTTGTTCAAAGGAGGTTGTAGGGAGGTGGGTGCTGGGCTCTTCTCTCTAATAAATAATGATAGGAGCAGAGGAAATGGCCTGAAGTTGCACCAGGGGAGGTTTAAACTAAATATCAGGAAGAATTTTTTTACTGAGAGGGTAGTGAAGCACTGGAATGGGCTGCCCAGGGTGGTGGTGGAGTCACCATCCCTGGAGGGATCTAAAAACCATGTGGATGAGGCACTTCAGGACATGCTCTAATGGGCCTGCTGATATAGATAAATATATTTGATTTAATAGGAGACAGTTGGATGTGGTGATCTTAGAGGTCTTTTCCAACCCTACCAAGTCTGCATGGTCCCTGCCTGCCCCAGAGAGAGCTTATCAGTGCAGGTTTGCTCATGGAAATGACCCAAAATTACCTCTCTGAGGGGTCCTGTGCTCTCCATTGCCACACGTGGCACTTTTAGGGTTGAAACTGAGGTGCCAAGAAGGCTTTAAAACCTCAACCTGGTGAGGAGTCCTGGAAGAAATCGCAGATGTGTGTAAAATGCTGCAGAGCAAACCCAGGCTTGGCAGGGTGTTACCTCTTCTCTGCAGCAGAGAAGGGGGGAAAAAAATAAATTCTGGTATTAATCATACAACCTGGGGTCACTGGGTTGCAAATCAACTACTGGAAATGTAAGAAAGTAAAAAAAAAATAAAATAAATATATTGTTGTCAGCTGGGAGTCAGAAAGGGCAAGTCCCTTTTAATTCATATTGGACTGAAATTGTAGGAAATGGAGTGGTTAATATGGAAAGAGGGTGATTCCTGTATGGGAAAGGTTTTTGGATCTGCTGTAGTATAAATGATAATAAAAAATTGCAGCCAACTTGGGAAATCCCAAGAAAGGGGAGGGGACACTAAAGGAGCAGTGGGTTAAACAGTATAAATCCTTCTGGGGCCCTAGGTCAAGGCAAGGCATCTGGAGGGTGCTGGCTACTGGAAAGAAATACAAACACACCCCAAAAACAAAAAAACAAACAAAAAAGCCAACAAAAAAACCCAACAAACTGACTAAAACCAACCAAAAAAAAAACCAAAACAAAAAACCCCACAAAAACACAAAACCCCCTCAAAACAAATCAACAGAAAAACCCAAACAAAACCCAATAAAGAAAAAAAGAAAAAAAGAGGAAAAAAAGAAAAAAAGAAAAAAAAAGAAACACAAAATACCCACAAAACAAACAGAAAAAATAAAAAAGCCAAAAAAAAAGAAAGAAAAAAAAAAGAAGGGGAAAAAAAAGAAAGGGAAAAAAAAGACAAAAGAAAAAAGAAAAAAGAAAAAAAAAAGAAACACAAAAAATCCCCACAAAACAAACAGAAAAAATAAAGACAAAAAAAAGAAAGAAAACAAGGAAAAAAAGGAAAAAAAAAAAAAGAAAAAAGAGAGAATGAAAGCAAACAAGAAAGACAAACAAGTGGAAGGGAACGTGGTCTGCAAAACTGGGGAGCAGAGCCCACGGAAATGTTGTTTTTCCCTTGATCCTGCTGTGATTTTGGGTGAGAATCCAAAGCCCCAGAGCCCCTTCCAGCTGCTGACTGGATGCTCTCAGCTCTGGGTTATCTCCCTCCTTTCCTTTGGAGCTGATAAGAAGGATGTAATCACCCCGGGAGTTTTTCCTGCTGGGATCAGGGACCTGAAATCAATCCCTGGAGTTTCCACCTTCTGAGGTACAGGAGAAGGGAAAAGAGGGCAGGATCCTTGCTTTATTTGCACCCCCCCAAAAACAAAAGAGTTTTTCTTTCTCTAACCCAACTCTGGAACATTTTTATCTGATGTGAGGCTTCACCTGGAGTTCTTCCAGCTAAATCTGAGACTGGAGGTGGGAGCATGGATGGGCAAGGGGAAGGATGTTCTGGGAGGGGTGGAATTTTAGGGGGCAGCAGTGTAATGAGTTTTGTCTGGCAGGGTGGATACTCTGGATTCCCTGATTCTTTGTCAGGGTTTAACACTGCCCTGGCAATTAAATCAAATACCAGATGCTCCCTATTAATCCTCTTCCCCTCCCTGATAAAGGAAGGAGAGAGAATAAGGGAGAGAGACTGATGGGTTGGAAACTAAACTTCACAGCTTTAATGAAACAGGAATGAGAAATAGGATAAAAAAATGACTAAATCTCTACAAATATCCAGGAAAATGGATCCCAGGTTCCTCCCCCCTTTCCCCCAATAACTCTCCCATCCCCACCGAGGCTGCAGGGCAGCCCTGGGAAAGTCCAGGCTGGACTCCTGGGGTCAGCAGCAGTGGGGAGCTGGAGGCAGGAACACACAGATTCAGGCTGGCATGGCTCAGGAGCACAGGCAGAGGAAGGGATGGAATCCTCCCAGTATGCTGAAGCAAATACGGAGAGGGGAAGAAGGGGAAGCAGGAAGGGCTTTGCCCCTGGTGATCCCTCCAATTTCTCCTGAGGATGAGGTGGATGGGATGGAATCCTCTGTTTGGTCAATTCTGGCCATTTCTCTTGTCTGTTCCTCCCCAAAGGAGGGCTGCAGGTGGGACCTCTTGACTCCTTTTCTCCTTCCAGAGGGCAAAATGTTCCTCAGAGCTGAGCAGTGGCCTTGGTTCTGCACCCCATTCTCCAGCTGGAACTCTAAACCTCGAGTGGGATCAGTTCCAGCAGCAGACACTGCCTGAGAAACTTGCTGTTCATTTCAGCAAGTGCAGCTCCTTCCAAGAGACTCAGCTGAAAGCAAAAGTCCAAAACAGAAAATCCCCTTTATCCTGGCCCAAACTAGAACACTGTTGAGGGGTTTGTCTCAGCAAGAAGGTTTGGTGACATTCCACTGCTGGAGAACTTCATCTCTCTTTATCAGCACGCTCAAGTGTTGATAAATCAAGGCAGGAAGGAAACAGGGGAGGTTTGACCCACGCTGTGTTGTCTTGCAGGGCCACCAGCAACCACAAAGTCAAAGAAACAGTTGCCCTGGAGCTGAGTTACGTGAACTCCAACTTGCAGCTGCTGAAGGAGGAGCTGGAGGAGCTGAACAGCAGTGTGGATGTCTACCAGAACGAGAGGTACAGCAGGCAGCTGCTTCTGCCTTGGGAAGAGCAGCTTTCTCCCTTGGGATTTGGTTTTTCTTGCCACCATCATTTCATTTTTCCTTCTTCTGGGAGGGAAGCAGCCTCTCAGCTTGTACCTATTGCTCTGCCTCCTTTCTCTGCATAAAATCTCTGAATTATCCAGGTTGGAAAGGAGCTGTGAGATCATCAAATCCAACCCTTGATCCACTCCCCCGGGTGGTTCCCAGCCCATGGCAGTCAGTGCCACATTCAGTCTCTTCTTCAAAACCTCCAGGGATGGAGAATCCACCCCCTCCCTGGGTAGGAAATATTTTTTTTTCCTAATATCCATCCTAACCCTCCCCTGGCAGAGCTTAAGCCCATGGCCTCTTGTCTTCCAATGTCTGACTGTCCTCAGAGTGAAAACTTTTCCTCTTGTGTTCAACTGGAATCTCTCCAGGAGCAACTTGTGCCCATCACCCCTTGTCCTATCCATGGGACTCCTTGTAAATATTTCATAGAATTTCACAGAATCATTGGGGTTGGAAAGGAGCTCTGGGATCCTCAAGTCCAACCCTTGATCCACTCCCCCCGTGGTTCCCAGCCCATGGCACTCAGTGCCACATTCAGTCTCTTCTTAAAAACCTCCAGGGTGTCACATGAACCCTCCCTTCCTTGGCTCTGGAGGAATGGAGGGGGAGATATTTTAGGGTGGAATCACTGCTGATGGGGAAGCTCAAGGTGAAAATTTTGGCTTCGAGCTCTGCCCTGTGTAACCATGGGGCATTTCCCTTCCTTCTGCCCATCTCCAACCAACAGCAGCTGCAAGGGACCAAAGGACAGGGCATCTGCTTCCCTGAAATAATTTCCTGGCTTGGATTTGGGATGGGGGCAGAGGTGAGAGAGAGATCCTACTGCCCTTTGCTGCAATGGCTTTGATATCCATCTAGGAGAGATTTCTAGGCCATTCCCTGCTTGGACACTACCTCTTTATGGTGATAATTTATGTGAGCACTCACCTCTGAGTGGCTGTCTCTAAAGTGTTCATCAGGGCTTCTGAAGGCTCCTAACTGAGCATGGGACTAATGTGGACAGCACAGAATCCCAGAATCACTGGGGTTGGAAAGGAGCTCTGGGATTATCAAATCCAACCCTTGATCCACTCCCCCCGTGGTTCCCAGCCCATGGCACTCAATGCCACATCCAATCTCTTCTTCAAAACCTCCAGGGATGGAGAATCCACCCCCTCCCTGGGCAGGAAAGAATTTTTTCCTAATATCCAACCTAAACCTCCCCTGGCAGAGCTTAAGACCATGGCCTCTTGTCTTGCTGAGAGTTGCCTGGGAGCAGAGCCCGACCTCCCCCCTGGCTCCAACCTCCTTTCAGGGAGTTGTAGAGAGTGATGAGGTCTCCCCTGAGCCTCCTCTTCTCCAGCCTGAACGCCCCCAGGTCCCTCAGCCCTTCCTTACAGGAATTCTGCTGGATCCCTTCACAGCCTCCTTGCTCTTCTCTGGACCTGCTCCAGCACCTCAATCTCCTTCCTGAGCTGAGGGGCCCAGAACTGGACACAGGACTCAAGCTGTGGCCTCACCAGGGCTGAGCACAGGGGCAGAATCCCTTCCCTTCTACTGCTGGCCACACCATTCCTGACACAAGTCAGGATGCTGGTGGCCTTCTTGGCCTCCTGGGCACACTGCTGGCTCATGTTCAGCTTCCTGTCAATCCAGACTCCCAGGTCCCTTTCTGCCTGTCTGCTCTCAGCCACTCTGTGCCCAGCCTGGAGCTCCCCATGGGGTTGTTGTGGCCAAAGTGCAGGACCCGGCACTTGGCCGTGTTGAACCTCATCCCATTGGAATCATCCCAACTCTCCAGTCTGTCCAGGTCCCTCTGCAGAGCCCTCCTGCCTTCCAGCTGATCCACACTTCCCCCCAGCTTAGTGCCATCTGCAAATTTGCTGATGGTGGACTCAATCCCCTCATCTAAATCATCAATAAAGATATTAAACAGAACTGGGCCCAACACTGATCCCTGGGGGACACCACTGGTGACTGGCTGTCAACTGGATCAGCACCATTCAGCACCACCCTATGGGGAGAAGGCCAAGGAAACCCATATTTCCACCACCTTTGGGTGTCTGCTGCTCTCAGAGAGTCTTGTAGCGGGAGGAGCCCTTCTTGCTCCTAGGGCTGATCCTGAGGCCTCGGGGTTTAGCCCATTCCTGGACAATGTCCTAGGGCTGTTCCTGGGGCTCTGGGATCTACCCCTTCTTGCCTGCTCCTGGGGCTCCTCGAGCTGTGAGCTTCTCCATCCTCACTGAAGAGCGAGAGCTCTCTCCATGGGTGTCAGCTGCTCTCTTATTGGCCCCCTGCTCCTGCACATGCTCAGGAGGGAGGCCAGACACAGGTGAACCCACACCCACTCATCAATAACTCAGGGCACCTGGTCCTGTCTCACTACAGAGTCTCTTGCAGATTCTGAATATAATCCTGGATGTTGGTCCTTCTTCTTCTGTGCTAGAATTAGGGATGCATCCAACACAGGAGATGTTCTTCCTCCTCTAGTTTTTCCCTCTCAGCTTTTCCAACCTGCTGCTTGTTTGCCTTGGTTTCAAAAGAAAGGAACAAAACCCAAATCCCTGCCCAGGCTAAAACAAAAGCCCCTTTGTTTTGTTCTAAGCAGAAATCTTATTAGGGAATGAGCAATAATGGTTATTCTGCACTAATTATAGCTCTCTTGAAGTTGTTTATGCAATAGGAAGAGGTGAAAATGTGGGTGCAACCTCCCTGTCCTGCTCCCCAGGTTTTTGCAACTATTTTGCCTCTTTTCCTGCCTGGATTAATAAATTATTGTGCTAATAAATTATCAGTGGTAAGGAGAAGGGATAAGGTACCAACCTGGCTTGGCAAGGGCTTGATTCTGCCTCATCCACCTCCTGACTCCCTCTCTACCAAACTTTCTTCTCACTTGAAACCAGTCCTCTGAATTTAAAGCATCCAAGGATGCTCTAACAAGGTTCCAGTGGTGGGGTTGGGGACATCTCAGAGAATTACTGAATTCCTGGGTAATTAAAGCAGCTTCATTACTGGAGGCTGTTTTGTTGCTATTGCACTTGGTGTGGAGAGAAAAGCAGAAGTTGGAGGAATAAAGGTGATGGTTTCAAGATATTTCCTGTGCACTTTTCCTCTTGTGCTGCTGGTCCTGACATCCCATTGGGAAGACCATCCTTCTGGTGTGAAATTCCAGGTGGTCTCCTGGTTTTACCCTCTAACAGGAGCCCAGGGCAAAGAGCTGGATCTTTTCAATCCTTGCCTTGCAGGGTCTTTCCCAAGCTTTTAAACCAAGCCCCAAATAGGTTTTTATCTTCTTCCAGTGAGTCCATCAGTGTCCCCATGATCCCTCTGGGCCTGAAGGAAACGAAGGAGCTGGATTTGCTGGCACCACTGAAGGTGAGCATCAGGTGCACTTGGGGATGGTTCAGTTGGGTGCTGTAGAAGAGATGCTGGCAAAATTTTCCCATTTTGGAACTGCTGCAGAAAAATAGTTGTGTGGGGAGAACCTTGGGATGTGGGAAGTGGAAGAGGAGGGTCTGGAGATGCTGGAGAGCAAGAGTGATGCAGGGGAGGGGATTGGTTTCCCTGGTGCAGGTTTCCTTCTGCATGATCACCCAAAGTCACCCTTGAAATCACTTAAATCTGTTTTGAAGGGCTTGCTTTCATCTTGTTTCCCCCTCCAGGATTTCATCAGTGAACACTATGGAGAGGAGGGCATCTTGTTTGAAAAGGAAATCAAAGAGTTCATGGAGCTGAGGCAGGTGGGTGCCCCTTGAGTTGCAAACTCTTGCTTTGGCTTGTCCAGAAATTCTTGTTGGAGGTGCCAGATTTTCTTCTGGAGGTCTCTTCATCCTCTCTCCAATCTGAACCTTTATCCTTGGGTCATATGGTGCAGGATTCCCCTGGGAGAGCACCTTGGCTTTGGTTCACAGGTTAAAAATATTGCAAACTGTTCAGTCCTTGGTTTCTTTCCATGTCCTTTAGTGCCCTGCTGACCCAGGGCTGAAGAGCAATAAAAGTTTCATGCAATCCATGACTTCTTAATGAATATTAGTTCACCCCTGGCAAGGCTAAATGAGTTCTCTCTCTCCATCTAACACTTGGAGAGGAGGAACTTGAAAGCAATCCAGTAAAGGTGAATTTTCTCCTCATAAGTAACTTCAAGTTTTGCCTTGCTGTGAAGCTTTGATCAAGGAGAGCAGAAAAAAAGAGGCTTTTGAAGGGTCTGAGGAGCGCTTTGCAGAGGAGCCCTGCAAAGCCAGAAGATAGAAAAAGCCCCAGGGTTCAAGCTGGGTATTAAAAGAGCTCCAACCTTCCCCCTTTTGCCAGGTCAAAACCTCAAGATTTTTTTTAACTAAGAGCAAAAAAAGTCCTATTTCTTCCCTAGCATTTAGTTCAACAGATTTTGCATGAGTTTCTCTTAAACAAAATAATAATCTTGGTTTAGATGAGCAGTTCCTCCTTGACCTTTCCCATGGCTGAACCTCTGCCAGAGGGTTTCCCCTTGTCCCTATTGCTCTGATCCTATTGATCATAGAATCATAGAATCATAGAATCATAGAATTGGCTGGGTTGGAAGGGACCTCAGAGATCGTCACGTCCAACCCTTGAACCACTGTTGCGGTTGCTAGACCATGGCACTGAGTGCCACATCCAATCTCTTTTGAAATATCTCCAGGGATGGATAATCCACTACTTCCCTGGGCAGCCCATTCCAATGTCTGATCACTCTTTCCATAAAGAAATTCTTTCTAATCTCCAACCTAAACCTCCTCTGGCACAACTTAAGACCATGCCCTCTTGTCTTGTTGAAAGTCGTTTGGCAAAAGAGCCCAACCCCCCCCCTGGCTCCAACCTCCTTTCAGGGAGTTGTAGAGAGTGATGAGGTCTCCCCTGAGCCGCCTCTTCTTTAGGCCGAACAACCCCAGCTCCCTCACCCTCTCCTCATAGGGTCTGTGCTCGAGTCCCTTCACCAGCCTGGTTGCCCTCCTTTGGACCTGCTCCAGGACCTCAATCTCCTTCCTAAACTGAGGGGCCCAGAACTGGACACAGGACTCAAGCTGTGGCCTCACCAGGGCTGAGTACAGGGGCAGAATCCCTTCCTTGGACCTGCTGGCCATGCTGTTCCTGATCCAGGCCAGGATGCCATTGGCCTTCTTGGCCACCTGGGCACACTGCTGGCTCATGTTCAGCTTCCTGGCAATCCAGACTCCCAGGTCCCTTTCTGCCTGGCTGCTCTCAGCCACTCTGTGCCCAGCCTGGAGCTCCCCATGGGGTTGTTGTGGCCAAAGTGCAGGACCCGGCACTTGGCCGTGTTGAACCTCATCCCATTGGAATCATCCCAACTCTCCAGTCTGTCCAGGTCCCTCTGCAGAGCCCTCCTGCCTTCCAGCTGATCCACACTCCCCCCCAGCTTGCTGTCAGCTGCAAATTTGCTGATGATGGACTCAATCCCCTCATCTAAATCATCAATAAAGGCATTGAACAGCACTGGGCCCAACACTGATCCCTGGGGGACACCACTAGTGACTGGCTGCCAACTGGATGCAGCCCCGTTCAGCACCACTCTCTGGGCCCGGCCCTCCAGCCAGTTCCTAACCCAGCACAGGGTGCTCCTGTCCAAGCTGTGGGCTGACAGCTTTTTCAGGAGGATGCTGTGGGAGACGGTGTCAAAGGCTTTGCTGAAGTCCAGGTAGACCACATCCACAGCCTTCCCCTCATCCACCAGTCGGGTCACCTGATCATAAAAGGAGCTCAGGTTGGTCAGGCATGACCTGCCCTTCCTAAACCCATGCAGGCTGAATCTGATCCCTTGCCCATCCTGCAGGTGCTGTGTGATTGCACTAAGGATGATCTGTTCCATGACCCTGCCAGGCACAAGATTGAGCTGCTCCTGTTTGATCCCTAATTTCAGAGTTTTGGTTTTTTGGGGTTTTTTGCTTCATCTGGAGCATGCTGTTGGGATCTTATATATCCATTTTTTTGCCACTCCAAGTGTGGTGTGATCTCCATCTGTGCCAGCACTGAGAGCCAGGCAAGGAATTTTGGGTCAGGCAGAGGATCTGGAGGTGGGCAGGTGATGCACGGTGTGACCCATGAACCCGTGGGGTGTTGACCCCATCACTTGGAGGTGTGGCTGAGGACTTTTTGCCACTCTAAATGTCCTGTGATCTCCTTGTTCAGACTTTTGCTTCCAGAACCAGTCAGCAATAAACTCCTTCTGCCCTCATTTAATTCCTCAGGGGTGGAGAGGACTGGGATGGTGTCTCCTAAGAAAAAAAGGGGACAGACTTCTTAGCAGGGCCTGTTGCAAGAAGACAAAGGATGTTGATTTTAAACCAAAGAGGGGAGGTTCAGCCACTCGGGTGGAGGTTTTCCCCTTGGGCTGGCCACCAGCTCTCTTAAATCCAACGCTTCCTTCCCTTTTTCCTCTCTCTTCTCACCCACATCTCAGGCGATGCGGACCCCAAGTCGCAACGAGGCTGGGCTGGAGCTCCTGATGGAATATTACAATCAGCTCTACTTCCTTGACAGCCGTTTTTTCCCTCCCACCAAAAGCCTGGGTGTCTTCTTCCACTGGTTTGTGCAGCTTTTCCCCTTCCCACCTTGGGCATCGTGAGCCAGGGAGGGAGCTGGGACTGAACCTCCAGGCGGGGATCGTTGCCTCCACCCCAAAGGTGGATCCAGGAGGTGCAAGGAACTGGGATTTCTCCTTGCTCTGGGGTTGCTTCCTGGGTGGATTAATTAAGAAGGAGCAGGGGAAAAGGGGGATGAGCCATGGGGGTCATTCACCATGGGGATGAGCCATGGGGTCATTCCCCACGGGGATGGGGAATGGTGGCTGGAAGGGTGGAAAACCCTCCAAACTTCGCCTGCTCCCCTGAGTGAGGATCTGGGGATGGACAGCACTTGATTTTTCCTTTTCCCAGGTATGACTCCCTGACTGGGGTCCCATCCCACCAGAGAGCCCTGGCCTTTGAGAAGGGCAGTGTCCTCTTCAACATTGGAGCCCTACACACCCAGATTGGGGCACGGCAGGACCGTGCAACCCTACCCGGGCTCAACCAGGCCATTGATGCCTTCCAGAAGGCAGCTGGTAAGTGGGGTTTCCCCTCCTTCCTCACCTCCCCGGGACCCTGCAGGAAGTGTTTTCACTCCTTGTGACTTGGAAGGAGCAGTCGTGCAAAGAAGGATGGGGAGAGGGCACCTCCAAGGGGTGACAAACCAAGCTGGCACCACACTGGTTCTGTGGGTTCTGAAGAGGAGCTGGGGAGGAGCCATCAACCATCATCCCCTTTGCTGAACACCAGTTGGGATTTCCCAGCTGAGGAGAGATGATGGTTTGTCTGCAAACAGTTGGGGGAAAAAAAGGGAACCATCACCCAGGGCTTTGGAGGAGAAAGCTGTGGACACAGGGATGGTTTAAGTAGCAAGGGGGAGATCCCTGGATTTTTTTTTTCCCCAGGGATATTGTTGCTGGTGATGCTGAGATGGTTGAGGTGTGAGCTGGGTTGGTGGGGAAACCTTTATGCTCCAAAAACTTGGTCCTTCTGGCTTTTACCAGGAGCTTCTCCCTCCTATACAGGTGCCTTTAACTACTTGAAGGAAAACTTCTCCAATGCTCCCAGCCTGGATATGAGTGCTGCCTCCTTGACCATGCTGGTGAGGCTGATGGTTGCCCAAGTCCAGGAGTGTGTTTTTGAGAAGATGACTTTCCTACGTGCCCAGCATGACTTCCTCACCCAGCTCCAGCTGGCCCAGGAGGCAGCCAGGGTGAGTGCCCTGGGAAGGAGCAAGGTTCTCCCCACTTGGGAACCTCCTCCTCCTCAGAAGAAGAAGAAGAAAACTCTTGTTATCTCCTCTTGAATTCCCCCAGCTTGACCCCTGGCTTAGCAGCTTGTGTCTTGATGCCCCAACAGGTTGAAGATGTCTACTCACTGGTCCACCAGACAATGACCCAGGTCCACGTGAAGGATTACGTCCCCTTCTCCTGGACCACCATGGTCCATGTCAAATCAGAGCATTTCAAAGCCCTGTCTCATTACTTTGCTGCCATTGCTCTCTGTGACTGCCCTGGTGAGTCTTACAGGCACCTTCCTGCTCAGTTGAGTGGTTGGGAGGGACTAAAAAAAAATAAAAATAAAAAAAGAGATGAAGGGAGACATGTGCAAGGTGTTTGGATACATAATCTAAAATTTTAGGGATGTTCTGAACTGTTGATTTCTTTATTAACTCAGCTACTCAGCCACTGGGCAGATTTTTCCTTGGATTTCTGGTTTTTTAGAGTCATTAAGGTCAGAAAAGACCTCTAAGAAAAAATTAAGGATCAATCCCACATCCCCAGCCCAACTGAAGTGGGCTCATTCCTTTGCTGCCATTGCTCTCTGGGACTGCCCTGGGAGGTTAAGTGGTTGGGAGGGACTGAAAAAAAAATAAAAATAAAAAAGAGATGAAGGGAGGTGTGCCCTGGGTGTTTGGATACAAAATCTAAAATTTTGGGGATGCTCTGAACTGTTGATTTCATTTATTAACTCAGCAACTCAGGCACTGGGCAGATTTTTCCTTGGATTTCTGGTTTTGTAGAATTATTAAGGTTGGAAAAGACCTCTAAGAAAAAAATCAACATCAATCCAACATCCCCAGCCCAACTAAAGTGGGTTCATTCCTTTGCTGCCATTGCTCTCTGGGACTGCCATGGGGAGTCTTACAGGCACCTTCCTGCTCAGTTAAGTGGTTGGGAGGGACTAAAAAAAAATAAAAACAAAAAAGAGATGAAGGGAGAGATGCCCAGGGTGGATGAATACAAAATCTAAAATTTTGGGGATGCTCTGATTTGCTGATTTCATTTATTAACTCAGCAACTCAGGCACTGGGCAGATTTTTCCTTGGATTTCTGGTTTTGTAGAATCATTAAGGTTGGAAAAGACCTCTAAGAAAAAATTAAGGATCAATCCCACATCCCCAGCCCAACTAAAGTGGGTTCATTCCTTTGCTGCTGTTGCTCTCTGGGACTGCCCTGGGGAGCCTTAGAGCTGAGTGTTTGGGAGGGACTGGAAAAATAAAATTAAAAAAGAGATGAAGGGAGATCTGCCCAGGGTGTTTGGATACAAAATTTAAAAATTTGGGGATGCTCTGAGCTGTTGATTTCATTTATTTACTCAGCTACTAAGCCACTAGGCAGATTTTTCCTTGGATTTCTGGTTTTTTAGAATCATTAAGGTCAGAAAAGACCTCTAAGAAAAAACTAAGGATCAATCCCACATCCCCAGCCCAACTAAAGTGGGTTCATTATTTTGCTGCCATTGCTCTCTGGGACTGCCCTGGGGAGTCTTACAGGCACCTTCCTGCTCAGCTGAGTGTTTGGGAGGGACTGAAAATTAAAAATAAAAATAAAAAAGAGATGAAGGGAGATCTGCCCAGGGTGTTTGGATACAAAATTTATAATTTTGGGGATGCTCTGAATTGTTTATTTCATTTATTGACTCAGCCACTGGGCAGAATTCTCCTGGGATTTCTGTTTTTTTAGAATCATTAAGGTCAGAAAAGACCTCTCAGAAAAAATCAACATCAATCCCACATCCCCAGCCCAACCAAAGTGGGCTCATTCCTTTGCTGCCATTGCTCTCTGGGACTGCCCTGGGGAGTCTTACAGGCACCTTCCTGCTCAGCTGAGTGTTTGGGAGGGACTGAAAAATAAAAATAAAAATAAAAAAGAGATGAAGGGAGATCTGCCCAGGGTGGATGGATACAAAATCTAAAATTTTGGGGATGCTCTGAGTTGTTGGTCTCATTTATTGACTCAGCAACTCAAGCACTGGGCAGATTTTTCCTTGGATTTCTGGTTTTGTAGAATCATTAAGGTTGGAAAAGACCTCTAAGAAAAAATCAAGGATCAATCCAACATCCCCAGCCCAACTGAAGTGGGTTCATTGCTTTGCTGCCATTGCTCTCTGGGACTGCCCTGGGGAGTCTTACAGGCACCTTCCTGCTCAGCTGAGTGTTTGGAAGGGACTGAAAAAAAAATATTATAAAAGAGATGAAGGGAGATATGCTCAGGGTGGATGGATACAAAATCTAAAATTTTAGGGATGCTCTGAACTGTTGATTTCTTTATTAACTCAGCAGCTCAGGCACTGGGCAGATTTTTCCTTGGATTTCTGTTTTTTTAGAATCATTAAGGTCAGAAAAGACCTCTAAGAAAAAATCAAGGATCAATCCCACATCCCCAGCCCAACTGAAGTGGGCTCATTCCTTTGCTGCTGTTGCTCTCTGAGACTGCCCTGGGAGGTTAAGTGGTTGGGAGGGACTGAAAAAAAAATAAAAATAAAAAAGAGATGAAGGGAGATCTGCCCAGGGTGTTTGGATACAAAATCTAAAATTTTGGGGATGCTCTGAACTGTTGATTTCATTTATTGACTCAGCAGCTCAGGCACTGGGCAGATTTTTCATTGGATTTCTGGTTTTTTAGAATCATTAAGGTCAGAAAAGACCTCTAAGAAAAAATTAAGGATCAATCCCACATCCCCAGCCCAACCAAAGTGGGTTCATTCCTTTGCTGCCATTGCTCTCTGTGACTGCCCTGGTGAGTCTTACAGGCACCTTCCTGCTCAGTTAAGTGGTTGGGAGGGACTAAAAAAAAATAAAAACAAAAAAGAGATGAAGGGAGACATGTGCAGGGTGTTTGGATACATAATCTAAAATTTTAGGGATGTTCTGAACTGTTGATTTCTTTATTAACTCAGCAGCTCAGCCACTGGGCAGATTTTTCCTTGGATTTCTGGTTTTGTAGAATCATTAAGGTTGGAAAAGACCTCTAAGAAAAAATTAAGGATCAATCCCACATCCCCAGCCCAACCAAAGTGGGTTCATTCCTTTGCTGCCATTGCTCTCTGGGACTGCCCTGGGGAGTCTTACAGGCACCTTCCTGCTCAGCTGAGTGTTTGGGAGGGACTGAAAAAAAATAAAAATAAAAAAGAGATGAAGGGAGATCTGCTCAGGGTGGATGAATACAAAATCTAAAATTTTGGGGATGCTCTGAGTTGTTGATTTCATTTATTAACTCAGCAGCTCAGCCAATGGGCAGATTTTTCCTTGGTTTTTTGGTTTTTTAGAATCATTAAGGTCAGAAAAGACCTCTAAGAAAAAATTCAGCATCAATCCAACATCCCCAGCCCAACTAAAGTGGGTTCATTCCTTTGCTGCCATTGCTCTCTGGAACTGCCCTGTGGAGTCTTACAGGCACCTTCCTGCTCAGTTAAGTGGTTGGGAGGGACTGAAAAACAAATAAAAATAAAAAAGAGATGAAGGGAGATCTGCCCAGGGTGGATGAATACAAAATCTAAAATTTTGGGGATGCTCTGAGTTGTTGGTCTCATTTATTAACTCAACAACTCAGGCACTGGGCAGATTTTTCCTTGGATTTCTGGTTTTGTAGAATTATTAAGGTCAGAAAAGACCTCTAAGAAAAAATTAAGGATCAATCCCACATCCCCAGCCCAACTAAAGTGGTTTCATTCCTTTGCTGCCATTGCTCTCTGGGACTGCCCTGGGGAGCCTTAGAGCTGAGTGTTTGGGAGGGACTGGAAAAATAAAATTAAAAAAGAGATGAAGGGAGATCTGCCCAGGGTGTTTGGATACAAAATTTAAAAATTTGGGGATGCTCTGAGCTGTTGATTTCATTTATTTACTCAGCTACTAAGCCACTGGGCAGATTTTTCCTTCGATTTCTGGTTTTGTAGAATCATTAAGGTCAGAATAGTCCTCTAAGAAAAAATCAGCATCAATCCAACATTCCCAGCCCAACTAAAGTGGGTTCATTCCTTTGCTGCCATTGCTCTCTGGAACTGCCCTAGGGAGTCTTACAGGCACCTTCCTGCTCAGTTAAGTGGTTGGGAGGGACTAAAAAAAAATAAAAACAAAAAAGAGATGAAGGGAGATCTGCCCAGTGTGTTTGGATACAAAATTTATAGTTTTGGGGATGTTCTGAACTGTTTATTTCATTTATTGACTCAGCCACTGGGCAGATTTTTCCTTGGATTTCTGGTTTTGTAGAATTATTAAGGTTGGAAGAGACCTCTCAGAAAAAACTAAGGATCAATCCCACATCCCCAGCCCAACTAAAGTGGGCTCATTATTTTGCTGCCATTGCTCTCTGGGACTGCCCTGGGCAGTCTTACAGGCACCTTCCTGCTCAGTTAAGTGTTCGGGAGGGACTGGAAAAAAAATAAAAATAAAAAAAGAGATGAAGGGAGATCTGCCCAGGGTGGATGAATACAAAATCTAAAATTTTGGGGATGCTCTGAACTGTTGATTTCATTTATTGACTCAGCAACTCAGCCACTGGGCAGATTTTTCCTTGGATTTCTGGTTTTGTAGAATTATTAAGGTCAGAAAAGACCTCTAAGAAAAAAATCAACATCAATCCAACATCCCCAGCCCAACTAAAGTGGGCTCATTACTTTACTGCCATTGCTCTCTGTGACTGCCCTGGTGAGTCTTACAGGCACCTTCCTGCTCAGCTGAGTGTTTGGGAGGGACTGAAAAATAAAAATAAAAATAAAAAAGAGATGAAGGGAGATCTGCCCAGTGTGTTTGGATACAAATTTTATAATTTTGGGGATGTTCTGAATTGTTTATTTCATTTATTGACTCAGCCACTGGGCAGATTTTTCCTTGGATTTCTGGTTTTGTAGAATTATTAAGGTTGGAAAAGACCTCTAAGAAAAAATTAAGGATCAATCCCACATCCCCAGCCCAACTAAAGTGGGCTCATTCCTTTGCTGCCATTGCTCTCTGGGACTGCCATGGGGAGTCTTACAGGCACCTTCCTGCTCAGCTGAGTGTTTGGGAGGGACTGTAAAAAAAAATAAAAAAAAAAAAAAGATGAAGGGAGAGATGCCCAGGGTGTTTGGATACAAAATTTGTAATTTTGGGGATGCTCTGAACTGTTTATTTCATTTATTGACTGAATAACTCAGCCATTAGGCAGAATTCTCCTGGGATTTCTGGTTTTTTAGAATCATTAAGATTGGAAAAGACCTCTAAGAAAAAATTAAGGATCAATCCCACATCCTCAGCCCAACCAAAGTGGGTTCATTCCTTTGCTGCTGTTGCTCTCTGGGACTGCCCTGGGGAGTCTTACAGGCACCTTCCTGCTCAGCTGAGTGTTTGGGAGGGACTGAAAATTAAATATAAAAGTAAAAAAGAGATGAAGGGAGAGATGCCCAGGGTGTTTGGATACATAATCTAAAATTTTAGGGATGCTCTGAACTGTTGATTTCTTTATTAACTCAGCAGCTCAGCCACTGGGCAGATTTTTCCTTGGATTTCTGGTTTTTTAGAATCATTAAGGTCAGAAAAGACCTCTAAGAAAAAATCAACATCAATCCCACATCCCCAGCCCAACTAAAACGGGCTCATTCCTTTGCTGCCATTGCTCTCTGGGACTGCCCTGGGGAGTCTTACAGGCACCTTCCTGCTCAGCTGAGTGTTTGGGAGGGACTGAAAAAAAAATAAAAATAAAAAAGGGATGAAGGGAGAGATGCCCAGGGTGGATGGATACAAAATCTAAAATTTTGGGGATGCTCTGAGTTGTTGATTTCATTTATTAACTCAGCAGCTCAGGCACTGGGCAGATTTTTCCTTGGATTTCTGGTTTTGTAGAATCATTAAGGTCAGAAAAGACCTCTAAGAAAAAATCAAGGATCAATCCCACATCCCCAGCCCAACTAAAGTGGGATCATTCCTTTGCTGCCATTGCTCTCTGGGACTGCCCTGGGGAGTCTTACAGGCACCTTCCTGCTCAGCTGAGTGTTTGGGAGGGACTGAAAAATAAGAATAAAAATAAAAAAGAGATGAAGGGAGAGATGCCCAGGGTGTTTGGATACAAAATCTAAAATTTTGGGGATGTTCTGAACTGTTGATTTCATTTATTGACTCAATAACTCAGCCACTGGGCAGATTTTTCCTTGGATTTCTGGTGTTGTAGAATCATTAAGGTCAGAAAAGACCTCTAAGAAAAAATTAAGGATCAATCCCACATCCCCAGCCCAACTTAAGTGGGTTCATTATTTTGCTGCCATTGCTCTCTGTGACTGCCCTGGGGAGTCTTACAGGGACCTTCCTGCTCAGCTGAGTGTTTGGGAGGGACTGAAAAAAAAATAAAAATAAAAAAGAGATGAAGGGAGAGATGCCCAGTGTGGATGGATACAAAATCTAAAATTTTGGGGATGCTCTGAGTTGTTGGTCTCATTTATTGACTCAACAACTCAGCCACTGGGCAGAATTCTCCTGGGATTTCTGGTGTTGTAGAATCATTAAGGTTGGAAAAGACCTCTCAGAAAAAATCAACATCAATCCCACATCCCCAGCCCAACCAAAGTGGGCTCATTCCTTTGCTGCCATTGCTCTCTGGGACTGCCCTGGGGAGTCTTACAGGCACCTTCCTGCTCAGCTGAGTGTTTGGGAGGGACTGAAAGAAAAATAAAAATAAAAAAGAGATGAAGGGAGATCTGCCCAGGGTGTTTGGATACATAATCTAAAATTTTGGGGATGCTCTGAGTTGTTGGTCTCATTTATTAACTCAGCAACTCAGGCACTGGGCAGATTTTTCCTTGGATTTTTGGTTTTGTAGAATTATTAAGGTCAGAAAAGACCTCTAAGAAAAATCAAACATCAATCCCACATGCCCAGCCCAACTAAAGTGAGTTCATTACTTTGCTGCCATTGCTCTCTGGGACTGCCATGGGGAGTCTTACAGGCACCTTCCTGCTCAGCTGAGTGTTTGGGAGGGACTGAAAAATAAGAATAAAAATAAAAAAGAGATGAAGGGAGAGATGCCCAGGGTGTTTGGATACAAAATTTATAATTTTGGGGATGTTCTGAATTGTTTATTTCATTTATTGACTCAGCTACTCAGCCACTGGGCAGATTTTTCCTTGGATTTCTGGTGTTGAAGAATCATTAAGGTCAGAAAAGACCTCTAAGAAAAAATCAAGGATCAATCCCACATCCCCAGCCCAACCAAAGTGGGCTCATTCCTTTGCTGCCATTGCTCTCTGGGACTGCCTTGGGGACTCTTACAGGCACCTTCCTGCTCAGTTGAGTGTTTGGGAGGGACTGTAAAAAAAAATTAAAAAAAAAAAAGATGAAGGGAGATCTGCCCAGGGGGTGTTTGGATACAAAATCTAAAATTTTGGGGATGCTCTGAGTTGTTGGTCTCATTTATTGACTCAGCAACTCAGGCACTGGGCAGATTTTTCCTGGGATTTTTGGTTTTTTAGAATCATTAAAGTTGGAAAAGACCTCTGAGAAAAAATCAGCATCAATCCAACATCCCCAGTCCAAATAAAGTGGGCTCATTTTTGGGCCCTTTGCTGCCATTGCTCTCTGGGACTGCCTTGGGGAGTCTTACAGGCACCTTCCTGCTCAGCTGAGTGTTTGGGAGGGACTGAAAAATAAAAATAAAAGTAAAAAAGAGATGAAGGGAGATCTGCCCAGTGTGTTTGGATACATAATCTAAAATTTGGGGGATGCTCTGAGTTGTTGATTTCATTTATTGACTCAGCAGCTCAGCCACTGGGCAGATTTTTCCTCGGATTTCTGGTTTTGTAGAATTATTAAGGTTGGAAAAGACCTCTAAGAAAAAATTAAGGATCAATCCCACATCCCCAGCCCAACTAAAACGGGCTCATTCCTTTGCTGCCATTGCTCTCTGGGACTGCCCTGGGAGGTTAAGTGGTTGGGAGGGACTGAAAAAAAAATAAAAATAAAAAAGAGATGAAGGGAGATCTGCCCAGGGTGTTTGGATACAAAATCTAAAATTTTGGGGATGTTCTGAACTGTTGATTTCTTTATTAACTCAGCAGCTCAGCCACTGGGCAGATTTTTCCTTGGATTTCTGGTTTTTTAGAATCATTAAGGTCAGAAAAGACCTCTAAGAAAAAATCAAGGATCAATCCAACATCCCCAGCCCAACTGAAGTGGGCTCATTCCTTTGCTGCTGTTGCTCTCTGGGACTGCCCTGGGAGGTTAAGTGGTTGGGAGAGACTGAAAAAAAAATAAAAATAAAAAAGAGATGAAGGGAGATCTGCCCAGGGTGTTTGGATACAAAATTTAAAAATTTGGGGATGCTCTGAACTGTTGATTTCATTTATTGGCTCAGCAACTCAGGCACTGGGCAGAATTCTCCTGGGATTTCTGGTGTTGTAGAATCATTAAGGTTGGAAAAGACCTCTAAGAAAAAATCAAGGATCAATCCAACATCCCCAGCCCAACTGAAGTGGGTTCATTCCTTTGCTGCCATTGCTCTCTGGGACTGCCTTGGGGAGTCTTCCAGGCACCTTCCTGCTCAGCTGAGTGTTTGGGAGGATTGAAAAAAAAATATTATAAAAGAGATGAAGGGAGATATGCTCAGGGTGGATGGATACAAGATCTATAATTTTGGGGATGTTCTGAACTGTTGATTTCATTTATTGACTCAGCAGCTCAGGCACTGGGCAGATTTTTCCTTGGATTTCTGGTTTTTTAGAATCAATAAAGTTGGAAAAGACCTCTGAGAAAAAATCAGCATCAATCCAACATCCCCAGCCCAACTAAAGTGGGCTCATTTTTGAGCCCTTTGCTGCCATTGCTCTCTGGGACTGCCCTGGGGAGTCTTACAGGCACCTTCCTGCTCAGTTAAGTGGTTGGGAGGGACTGAAAAAAAATAAAAATTAAAAAAGAGATGAAGGGAGAGATGCCCAGGGTGGATGGATACAAAATCTAAAATTTTGGGGATGCTCTGAGTTGTTGGTCTCATTTATTGACTCAACAACTCAGGCACTGGGCAGATTTTTCCTTGGATTTCTGGTTTTGTAGAATCATTAAGGTCAGAAAAGACCTCTAAGAAAAAATTAAGGATCAATCCAACATCCCCAGCCCAACTGAAGTGGGCTCATTTTTGAGCCCTTTGCTGCCATTGCTCTCTGGGACTGCCCTGGGGAGTCTTACAGGCACCTTCCTGCTCAGCTGAGTGTTCGGGAGGGACTGAAAAAAAAATAAAAATAAAAAAGAGATGAAGGGAGATCTGCCCAGGGTGTTTGGATACATAATCTAAAATTTTGGGGATGTTCTGAACTGTTGATTTCATTTATTGACTCAGCAACTCAGGCACTGGGCAGATTTTTCCTTGGATTTCTGGTTTTTTAGAATCATTAAGGTCAGAAAAGTCCTCTAAGAAAAAATCAGCATCAATCCAACATCCCCAGCCCAACTGAAGTGGGTTCATTCCTTTGCTGCCATTGCTCTCTGGGACTGCCCTGGGGAGTCTTATAGGCACCTTCCTGCTCAGTTGAGTGGTTGGGAGGGACTAAAAAAAATAAAAACAAAAAAGAGATGAAGGGAGATCTGCCCAGTGTGTTTGGATACAAAATTTATAATTTTGGGGATGTTCTGAACTTCTGATTTCATTTATTAACTCAGCAGCTCAGGCACTGGGCAGATTTTTCCTTGGATTTCTGGTTTTGTAGAATCATTAAGGTCAGAAAAGACCTTTAAGAAAAAATCAGCATCAATCCAACATCCCCAGCCCAACTAAAGTGAGTTAATTCCTTTGCTGCCATTGCTCTCTGGGACTGCCCTGGGGAGTCTTACAGGCACCTTCCTGCTCAGTTAAGTGGTTGGGAGGGACTGAAAAACAAATAAAAATAAAAAAGAGATGAAGAGAGATATGCCCAGGGTGTTTGGATACAAAATTTATAATTTTGGGGATGTTCTGAATTGTTTATTTCATTTATTGACTCAGCCACTGGGCAGATTTTTCCTTGGATTTCTGGTTTTGTAGAATCATTAAGGTCAGAAAAGACCTCTAAGAAAAAATTAAGGATCAGTCCCCCATCCCCAGCCCAACTAAAGTGGGCTCATTTCTTTGCTGCTGTTGCTCTCTGGGACTGCCCTGGGGAGTCTTACAGGCACCTTCCTGCTCAGCTGAGTGTTTGGGAGGGACTGAAAATTAAAAATAAAAATAAAAAAGAGATGAAGGGAGAGATGCCCAGGGTGTTTGGATACAAAATCTAAAATTTTGGGGATGCTCTGAACTGTTTATTTCATTTATTGACTCAATAACTCAGCCATTAGGCAGAATTCTCCTGGGATTTCTGGTTTTGTAGAATCATTAAGGTCAGAAAAGACCTCTGAGAAAAAATTAAGGATCAATCCAACATCCTCAGCCCAACTAAAGTGGGTTCATTCCTTTGCTGCCATTGCTCTCTGGGACTGCCCTGGGGAGTCTTATAGGCACCTTCCTGCTCAGCTGAGTGTTTGGGAGGGACTGAAAATTAAAAATAAAAATAAAAAAGAGATGAAGAAAGATATGCCCAGGGTGTTTGGATACAAAATTTGTAATTTTGGGGATGCTCTGAATTGTTTATTTCATTTATTGACTCAGCCACTGGGCAGAATTCTCCTGGGATTTCTGTTTTTTTAGAATCATTAAGGTTGGAAAATACCTTTAAGAAAAAATTCAGCATCAATCCAACATCCCCAGCCTAACTAAAGTGTCTCAAAATTCCACCACCCCAATGGGGTTTGGACACTTCCAAGGGGGGGGGGGGTGACTCCACCCCTTCTCTGGGCTCTGGGAATTTTTTTAGGGAATAATTTTTATTCTAAAAACCAAGATAAACCCAATTTGAGGCCATTTTTTCTCCTCCTGTTTCTTCTTCCTCATCCCAACCTCCATCTCCTCTCAAGGGCTCCCCTGAGATTCTACTTCTCCAGATTTCCCAATCTCAGCTCCCTCAGCAACTCCTCAGGGATGTTCCAGACTCTTCCCTAATTTCATTGGGAATGGGGATGTCACCTCCTGGCCCCGTGGGGATGGGGGGGGATGAGCCAGCTGAGAGTTTCAAGGAAGAAAAATAATAATTAAAAAGAAAAAAAGTAAAGTAAAGGAAAAAAAAAAGTAAAGGAAAAAAATCCTTATAGGATTTGTGCTTCAGACCCTTCACCAACTTCTTTGGATACCCTTAAGGGACCCCCTTAGTTGCCCCACATCCCCTTTGCCCACTCAGGGGTCCCACACACAGCAAGGAAGGTCCCAGTTTACCCTTGAATCTGCCCAGTTCTTCTGCTTTAGTTGTTGTCTGCCTTGGACCATGTCACAACCTCCAGGTGGGGAAAATTTGGGGGCTTTTGATTTCCAATCCTGCTTCCAGACTGGAGCAAAAGAGGGAAGGAGGAAAAAAAAAAGGAGCTGGATATTTATGGTGTGCTCAGGATTAATCCTGCACTCAAGCTTCAAAGCCTGGTGCAACCTGGACTGAAATAATCCCTCTGTCCCCTCTCCTATGAGATCTTGGGTTGGGGTTGGCTGAGAAGAAGCTGCTGCTGAAGTTATCAGGGCCACACCAGCCCAAATGTGGCTTCCTTGGTTGCTTTGTGGGGGACAGGGGGGTCCAAGTGGCCTGGCAGCACCCTGACTCCTCTTGAAGCCCATCCCCACCCCTTTGTTTCACACAGTGCCAGCTGATGCTGAGCTGCTGGACCATGAGAAGGCTTTTATCCAGTTCCACATCACCATGCCAGAAGGACCATCCCTCCGGGTACTGCTGCAGGACCCTGAGGAGAGGAGGAAGTTGGGTAAGCACATCCCTGGGGGTAAAACCCCTCAGTTTTTACAATAGAACCTCAATTCAAGCTCTGTGAGCCCATCATAAACCTCCCAGTGAAGGCAGGGCTTCCACACAGCCATCTTGAGGGCCTCTCTCTTTGTGAGTACACTTTTTTGGGGGGTGGTTTCTTTGAAAAGAGCTTTTCCTAGAGTTTAACATTGCCCTGGCAATTAAACCAAATACCAGATGCTCCCTATTAATCCCCCTCCCTGGTAAAGGAAGGAGAGAGAATAAGGGAGAGAGGCTGATGGGTTGGAAACTAAACTACACAGCTTTAATGAAACAGGAATGAGAAATAGGAAAAATGACTAAATCTATACAAATATCCAGGAAAATGGATCCCAGGTTCCTCCCCCCTTTCCCCCAATAACTCTCCCATCCCCACCAAGGCTGCAGGGCAGCCCTGGGAAAGTCCAGGCTGGACTCCGGGGGTCAGCAGCAGTGGGGAGCTGGAGGCAGGAACACACAGATTCAGGCTGGCATGGATCAGGAGCACAGGCAGAGGAAGGGATGGAATCCTCCCAGGATGCCCAAGCAAAGAGGGAGAGGGGAAGGAGGGGAAGCAGGAAGGGCTTTGCCCCTGGTGATCCCTCCAATTGATCCTGAGGATGAGGTGGATGGGATGGAATCCTCTGTTTGGTCAAGTCTGGCCATTTCTCTTGTCTGTTCCTCCCCAAAGGAGGGCTGCAGGTGGGACCTCTTGACTCCTTTTCTCCTTCCAGAAGGGAAAATGTTCCTCAGAGCTGAGCAGTGGCCTTGGTTCTGCACCCCATTCTCCAGCTGGAACTCTAAACCTCGAGTGGGATCAGTCCCAGCAGCAGACACTGCCTGAGAAACTTGCTGTTCATTTCAGCAAGTGCAGCTCCTTCCACGAGACTCAGCTGAAAGCAAAAGTCCAAGGCAGAAAATCCCCTTTATCCTGCCCCAAACCAGGATCCTTAGGAAGGCAGGAGAGGACCACAGTTCCTTAGTACGATCTTGAGAACCAACTCATGCTGCTTGCCCAACTTCTGACCATAAACCCAAGGTGTCCTGAGCCAGAGAACATCACCCAACACCCTGTAGGAACAAAAAGATCCTGGAAGCTCTTTGGTTTGGGCTTGATAAGATGAAGACACAGCAGATGCCAGGGGGGTGGCTTTTTTAGCTGCCTCAAAATACTTGAGAGACAAGAACTTCCTCCCCTGCAAATTTTCAGCTTCAGGGGAAAAAACAGAGCGTTGCTTATTCAGCTGAAGTCATCTTTTGGCAGCCTCTCCCCAGCAAAGCTGCACCCTGATTTTTGGGGTGTCATCTCCTGGTTTCCTCCCACACAAGCTGCCTCTTGGTGTTTTTTCCTCTCGTTGCCTGTGGATGAAAGGAAACAGATCCCACCAGGAGTCTGTCACATCTCCATCCCCAGCAAAATCCTCTTGGCTGCTTGGCCAGAGTTCACTGCTTAGAGTGAGAAGTGTGGGAAGACTCCTTAAATGAACCCCAAAACCAGAGTGTTGTGGGAACACTACCCCAAAAATCCCTGGTTTCCCAATTCTGTCAGCCTAGCTTCCAGCTTTTCCTGGGGGGAATGGTCTCTGTTCAACACAGACTGGAGAAGAATCATCATGGAGATGTTGATTTTAACATTAACCATTAATTTAATGTTAAATTAATAATTAATTTAACCATTAATTTAATCATTAATGTAACTATTAATATTAAGTTTGATCAGACATCATATATTCCACCCTTTTCAGCAGATTGGACCCCAAAGCTTCCACAACTTCCATGCCCAACCTCTATTCCCCATGGGAACAAGAGGAGTTGCTGGGCATTAAAACCCAGTTTTAATTTAATGATAAATGATAAAATATGATTTATTGCATTTGATACAGCCATTTTGGAAGGTTTCTTCCCCTCATTTTTCCATCCAGCCTCAAAGATTTCCCAGATTTTGCCTTCTCCCAGGGAAAAGCAGGGGTCTCCAGGCTGCTCAGGAGCAAACACCCATCACCTCCCTGGGTTCTGTTGCCACCGTGTGTCCAAAACCTGAAAATGCTACAGGAACTGGTTTCTAAGATACGTGGATAAATATATACATATATAGTTTATTTTTGGGGGGGTATTTTAGCATTGGATGTGGGTATCCTGGTTGCAAAACCCACGTTTGCTCGGGTACTCGTGGGTCATCACCACTTCATCAAACACCCATCACCCATCACCTCCCTGGGTTCTGTTGCCACCGTGTGTCCAAAACCTGAAAATGCTACAGGAACTGGTTTCTAAGATACGTGGATAAATATATACATATATAGTTTATTTTTTGGGGGGTATTTTAGCATTGGATGTGGGTATCCTGGTTGCAAAACCCACGTTTGCTCGGATACTCGTGGGTCATCACCACTTCATCTCTTCTGGACCTTTTTCAGCCACTTTTTTTTTTTATTTCCCAAGAGTGGAAAGACATTGAAGGCAAGTTGAGAGGAGCAAAGCAAGAGCAGCAGCTGAAGAGGGTGGAAAAAAAAAAAAAAGGACCTGCAGGGCAAGGAGAAGGCTTTGGCTTAACCTAGAAAAGAGGGAGCCATGCAGCATCTTTCCCAAACTGAAAAGCTGTCACCGGGAGGACAGAGCAAAATTGTCCCTCGTGTCCTCCCCCCCCTCCTCCTTTCAGAGGCTGCAAGGAGATGGAGAGAAGTTAATTTGCAGAGGAGATTGAGGTTAAGCATTAGGAGGAACTTCGGGGGTGGTGCAAATCGGTGGCAGCTCCTTCGGTGCTGGTTTTTTTTTTGGGAACATCTTCCAGCTCCGGTGCTGGCGTCGGGGGAGTGAAGTAGGTCACCCTTCAAGGTCCCTTCCCCAGCCCTACCTCCAGGGTTCAAGCTGACAGCTGGGACCTACTCCATTTAGTGCCTGGAAGGCTGCAAACGTGACTGGGCTGTCCCTGACTCAACGTTGGGTGACAGAAGCGTGGAGGCTGCTGGCGTCCGTGGGAGAGGGAAAACCGGTGACGGGGCTGCTCCGCTCCAGCCTTGTCATCTCTCTGCTTCCTTGCAGGCAAAGCTCATCTGAAAAAAGCCATCATGAAGCATGAGGAAGCCATGAGGCTCCATGGCTTGTGCAAAATCCTACGGAAGATGGACATCCTCCAGGAGGTCCTCTCCTTCGCCCACAAACGCTCCCTGAGCAAATACTCGGAAATCGACCACGAGGAGGATTTCTTTGAAACAGGGGATGCTCCAGACATTCACCGTGAGTGTATTTTTGTTTTGGGGGAGGGGGAGATGTTGGTTTTTTGCTTGTTTTTTCCCCTTTTAGCTGTTAAAAGGGGGTTTCTGACAGGTTTTGTGGGGTGGGTAAACTCCATGGTGAGTTTGGGGCATAGCGGAGCTTCTGGTGGAGCATCTCAGGTGGGAGTGGGGGGCTCCAGGATGCCTGAATAGATCTGAGTGCTCAAGGAGCATGATGGAGAGGCAGCACTGACCCCCTGTGTTTTTATTCTTCCTACCACTAGCCAAAACACACCAGAAACCAGAGATAAAATCCCCCAACTTCTCCCAGGTGAAGGTGACCGACCTCTTCCACAGGCTGGTACGTAAGGTTGCCCCAAGGGAGCAGACATCTTCTCCTCCTCCTTCTCCTCCTCCTCCTCCTCCTTTTCCTCTGCATGTTCTGCTTGCCTGGTTTCCTTCTTCCCCAGAGGCTTCCCCAGAGCCTCTTCTCCATCTCCTGGTCTAGCTGCTGTTCTCAGGGACAGCTTTCTAAGGAGGATGAAGATGCCTCCTGGAAAAGAGGGACCCACACAGGAGGAAGGGTAGGAGGACACAAATCTGTCTCTTCAAGACCTAAATGGGTTGCAAAGCTTGTCCAGTGCATGAGGGAATGGGCATGGACATTTTGGGTGGACTATTACCCAGGAAGAACCCTTCTGAGGAAGATTTTTGGGAGAGCAGAGCAGGATGATGCCAGCTGGGAGGCTGACAGGGTTTTGGGGAGCAGGGATGAGGCTTGGGGCTGCTGGGAGACTTGGCTGGGTTGTCCCCATCCCTCAGACACCCCCAGGAGATGTTGGGCATCTCTGCTTTTGAACAGCCCCAGGGTGGGCAGGTAAATCCTGCACCTGTAGGAATAAGAAAGCAGGGAAAAGACAGGAAAATAGGGAACGAGGTGGTTTTAACCCTGATAATTCTATGATTCCGTAAAATCTGACCCTGAAGAGTTGACTTGACTGTGCCAAGACCTCCTCCTTCCTGCCTTGCAGGAGTGGGGCAGTGCTGGAAGGATGTCCAGACCTTAGCTCTGAGCAGAGGGTTGGAACAAAGACCTTCTGAGGTCCTTCCCAAGACTGTTCTGCTCCTCACAAACCTGACATCTGACACTGGCTTTTAAGCACCCCTGGATTCATATTCCATAAATCTGCATTTTTTGGGTGTAAAACAGGCTCAAAATCAAGTCCTTAAAAAAAAAAATAATAATGCAGAAGGCAGGATTTCTGTCTCTGCTCCTTCCCCATCAGGGAGGAGGTTTGTGAGGTTGCACATCTCCAGGGAGTTGTTCTTGCACCCCAAAGTACTTCCCATGTTTCTACCTTACCCCAGGGGCCTCTCTCAGTTTTCTCAGCCAAAAACAAGTGGTACCCATTGAGGAGAGTCCACCTGATGAGAGGAGAGAATGGCTTTGGCTTCACACTACGAGGAGACTCCCCTGTCCTCATTGCTGGGGTCATTCCAGGAGGCTGTGCTGCTGTGAGTACCATCAAACCCTCCTTGGCCTCAAGGATGCTGGAATCCATCCTTAAGGATGCTGGAAGTGGGGTGGCAGGGTTGTCTTGAGAGGTGCTGGGTAGTTTTGGGTCAATTGGGGTAGTTTTGGGTCAGTTGGATGACTTGATAACTGCATTTTTGTGCTCAGAGTCATCCTGGCTGGCTCTCAGCCAGGGGCTGAAGATGGATGCTGTGAAAGAATTGGGATATTTATTTTTTTTAGGGAAAAATAAGGACTTTTAGCTCTTTTTTTTTTTTTTTTAACTGCTGGCAGCTTCTCTTTGGCAAGCACCCAGTTCCCTTCTCCCCCATTTTGGGATGTGACAGTGGATGGAACAAGATGGCAAGTCTGAAACCTGGGTTCTCCCAGTGAAAACTCACTGGATGGCCTTGCTCATGTATCAAGGGCAGGATTTTTTCCCCCCACCAGAAGCTTGCTGAAGCATCCTGAAAGGTCTCCCCCCTCCCTAGCACTCCTCAGCATCAACCCCAGAGCCACCCAGAGCCCAGCATCTCCTTAGCAGCAGTTCAAATCCCTTTTGGGGATGCTGAAATACTCATAAATACCACACATGGCTCATACCTGGACCCCAGCTGTGGCTCCTGGGCTCCTTAACATCCACTGCAGTCAGCTGAGGTGGAACTGGTGTCCAGATAGGCACTGAAATGTGGGTGTCCCTGTGTGGACAAGTTTCTAAACCTCCATTCCAACTGGTTTGGGTTCCTCCCATCTCTGATGCTTTGGTGCAGAGCTGTGGGGAGATGACAAGAGCCTTGTTGATGCCTTGAGGAATGAAGGACACGTTGTAGGACCTTGCTGAGCCTGCTCCATTTTCTTAGGGATCAAGGCTTGGAGGCAATCATTCTATTATTTATTCAATATTTCATTTAATATTATTCCTGGACACCTGCCCTTTATTCAAGAGGCAGAACTTGGCTGAAAAAAGCTACAGGGATGGGAGCTGACAGCATTTTGGGTGCCAAGCACCACCAGGAACTGCCAAAAAGATCCTTGGCCTCTTGAGCATCCCATTTCTCTCTGTGCCAGTTGCAACGTGGAGGTAAAATCTTGAGGATGGTGAAGATCTCAGCTGTTTTTCTGCTGTAGGTGGAGGGTAGACCCCCCCCCCAACCATCCATCCCCATGGGCTACATCTCTGCACAGCTGGGACGCAGAGAGTGGGGTGGGCGCTGAGAAGACCTCATGCAGCATCATTCCTCAGCTCCACCATCCTCATCCTTCTGTCTTCTGCAGGAAGCTGGGCTGAAGGAGGGAGACTACATCATCTCAGTGAATGGCAGGGACTGCAGGTGGGCCAAGCATGCTGAGGTGGTGCAGCTGCTGAAGAGCACTGGGGAGGAAGGGGTGGAGATTGGTGTGATCACCCTGCAGAGCTCCGAAGGGCAGAAAGCTGTAAGTCACACAGCATCGTGGCATTCTTTGGGTTGGAAAAGACCTGGAAGAGTGCAATCCTTAACCCAGCATAGTGCCAGCTCCACCACCAAACCCTGAGGCATCACATGGCTTTTAAATCCCTCCAGGGATGGGGACTCCACCACTGCCCTGGGCAGCCTGCCAGGGTCTCACAATCCTTTATGGGAAGAAATTGTTCCTAAATGAACCTAAGCTTCTCCTGGCACAACTTGAGGCCATTGCCTCTTGTCCTGTTGATTGATACCTGGGAGAAGAGACCAACCTGGGGACTAATCCCCCTCACTCCAACCTTTTTTCAGGGAGTTGTAGAGAGTGAGGTCTCCCCTCAGCTTCCTTTATCTCCCGGCTAAACATCCCCAGTTCCCCCAGGTGCTCTTGTGCTCCAGACCCTTCCCCAGCTCCTTTGCCCTTCTCTGGACATTCTCCAGCCCTTCCATGTCCTTCTTGTAATGAGGGCCCCAAACCTGATCCCAAGATTCCAGGTGTGACTTCACCAGTGCTGAGTAGAAAGGGACAATTTCTCCCCCTTCCCCTTCTGGCCACCTTATTGCTCTTACAAGCCAGGATGCTATTGGCCTTCTTGGCCACCTGGGCACCTGCTGGCTCATATGCAGCCAACTCTTGAGCAATACCCTTGGGTCCTTTTCCACCAGGAAGTTTTCTTGTTCCTAGGCTGAAGGTGCAGGACTGAAGCGCCTACAGCCCAGATGCTGCCCTGGCTTTACACCTTCCTCCACTCTCTTTCCCAAACAGGCAGACAAGAAGGCAGCAGTGATGTCCTCAGGCAGTGGGATGCTGAAGAGCAACAAGGAGAACAGCAGAAAGAGCCTGATGAACAGCAAGAGTGCCAGCACCCTGCTGGTCTGGAGCAAGAAGAGCAAGAGGAGCAAGAAGAGCACCTATGGCATTCCCTTCACCACGGTGGGAGACAACGAGGCCATGTACTGAAGTAGCCACCAGCCTTGGTCGTGTGGCTCCGTGGGCTCCAGGGCTGGCTGCCCATCAACCCTTGCAAGCACTGGTGACCTGAAGAGGTTGTGCTGGAGTGGGGGCTTCAAGGACCACCCCAAAACCTGGGGATTTGCCACTGGTCGGAGTTTTTTCCGAAGAGGTGACAGAAGGAATCACAGTGCCGGACTCCTCCACCTCCCAACTTCTGTGTTAAAACATTCCTCAGCTTAAAAAAAAAAACAAAAAAAACCCAAAACACTGATGTATTTTTAATTTTTCAATCTTTTTTTTTTCTTTTGGCTCTTAAGGGGGTCGGGGGAAGGGGGGGGGGGTGAGCTGTGCTTTGATATAAAGCAGGGACTGGTTTGTGTCTTCTGCTCGGTGTGAGGAGCAGCCAAGCAAGCCCCAGCCATTAAAGCAAAAGCTGTAACCTTCTTTAGTGTCTCCTAGGTTTTCTCTGCAAGGTAGAAGGTGGCCAAGATCTGCTGACAGAACTAAATTGTTCAGCACTTCCAGCTGGAGGCCCCTTTCTTCTCCCCTTTTTTTTTGGAAGAGGGGATCACGGAGACGTCGAGGATTTGTGGTGATCCCATCATGGGGTCCAGCACAGACCCAGACACCAGTGGGCTGTGGATCTCAGCTGCCATACCAGTTAGGGATGTCCCTGTGAAATGGACTGAAGTTAGGTTTGACTCTTCTTTTAGTGCTTTTTGATTTATTTTATTTTTTTTAATAGACACCCAGCAAATACAGCCTAGCTGCACAGCCTGGAAGAAAAGGGAAAGATTTAATGTCCATTTGTTGTCTGGCTTTTTTTTTTTTTTTTAATCAGTAGAGGTGGATTGCCCTAAATATGTGAGTAGATTAATAGCTAAGAACCTTGTTTTGTTGGGTTGGTTTTTATTATTTTTTTTTTTTTCTTGGTATGAGATTAAAATTCCAGGAAGATAGCTCTTCCAGATTATTAAACTACTAAATTTGTGCTAGTATTGGATCTTGCACACGTTGCTAATACCCTAACACTGTGCTGTCAGCATTTGTACCAGAACTGGGCTGATGGATACATACATCTTGGTAATTGTACTGAAGATGCTGGGAGACTCTGAATACGTTCTTAGATATATTGGTGAAATTTTCTCAATCCCATTTCTGCTTCGTGCATTATTATTATTTTTTTTTTTTCTGAAGAGCCTCAGTGCTCGGATGATCTTGGGTAGGTAGAAAACACCCTTCAGAAATGCAACTGAAGCTTTTTGTACTTTCCCAAGTCGTGATGAATTTGTAGCAGGAGTTGAACGGAGCCAACGAGCACTGGCAGACTTGTTAGAGCATCCCCCCTGCCCACCTTGACTACTTCTAGGTGGCCCAATGCCCACGTGCCAAGCTTTCAGCCCTTTTTTTGTTTTGTTTTTTAATTCAGGAGGGTTTTTTAACCCTGCTTCATTGCCCAAGATGCTTCTCTATAGACTGAGCCATCATCAGACCAGCTTACGAATCTGTCTGCCACCTTGAGACCATCTGGTGTAGATTCTCTACATAATCTCCCCAGCTGCTTGGTGGGAAAAGAAGGGGGTAGGTTGACACCAAAGGCCACCTTGATGTTAAAAGCATCCTAGCAACATTTTTTCCCCCCACCCCCATCTTAAATGTGTTGCCAACACAGACGTGGATGGATTTATGTAGAGGAAACGTGTAGAAGCAGTGAGCCCCCTGCATCACCCAACTCCTCTGCTGATGCTGGTGGAGGGGTTGTGCCTGGTGCAAGCTGAAGAACTTCCATACCACCACTGGGGTTGGGTTTGGGCTCTGTTTTGTATGTGGACTCTCCCCTTTTCTGGATTAAAAAGCACTGATTGAAAACCACTTGTTGGTGCATCTCTGTCACGAATTCCAGGTGGGATTGGATGCCCCAGCCATGGAGGGAAGAAGCCCTTGGAGGCCCTTCTGAATGGGTCAGCTTTGGGTCACTTTTACCTGAATTTTTGACATCATTATTTTACATTTTTAGACATTGATATCAGTGCTTTCCTGTGAGGGTGGTGATGCACTGGAAGAGGTTGTCCAGAGAAGTTCTGTCTGCCCCATCCCTGGAAGTGTTGAAGGTTGGATGGGGCTTGGAGCAACCTGGGCTGGTGGGAGGTGTCCCTGTCCATGCAGAGGGTTGGAACTGAATGATCTTTAAGGTCCCTTCCAACCCAATCTATTCTATGATTCTTGCCAAGGTGTCCTATCATAGAATCATAGAATTGGCTGGGTTGGAAGGGACCTCAGAGATCATCAAGTCCAACCCTTTTACCACCATTGCAGTTGCTAGACCATGGCACTGAGTGCCACATCCAGTCTCTTTTTAAATATCTCCAGACACGGAGAATCCACTACTTCCCTGGGCAGCCCATTCCAATGTCTGATCACTCTCTCCGTAAAGAAATTCTTTCTAATCTCCAACCTAAATTTCCATTGGCACAACTTAAGACCCTGCCCTCTCGTCTTGTTGAAAGTCATCTGGCAAAAGAGCCCAACCCCCCTGGCTCCAACCTCCTTTCAGGGAGTTGTAGAGAGTGATGAGGTCTCCCCTGAGCCTCCTCTTCTCCAGCCTCAACACCCCCAGCTCTCTCAGCCTCTCCTCATAGGGTCTGTGCTCGAGCCCCTTCACCAGCCTGGTTGCCCTCCTTTGGACCTGCTCCAGCACCTCAATCTCCTTCCTGAACTGAGGGGCCCAGAACTGGACACAGTACTCGAGGTGTGGCCTCACCAGGGCTGAGTACAGGGGCAGAATCCCTTCCCTGGACCTACTGGCCACACTGTTCCTGATCCAGGCCAGGATGCCATTGGCTTTCTTGGCCACCTGGGCACACAAAATATTATAGTGCTCTGAGCCTATAGCCCTCAGGGTTGACTACCCTGGATCAGTGCTATTGCTCTAAGAGCAACTGACCTCTCTGCTGGCTTGCTCAGGACTGAGCTGAGCCTGTGTCTCAGGCCTCACCGCCCTTAGGGTGAGGCTCTGAGGAGTCTTGAGCCCGCGGCCTCGGCATTGCGGTCCTGCGTGCTAGCCAGCTGCGCCACTCAAGCCTCACCTTATGAGGTGAGGTATATTTCTATGAAATCATAGAATCATAGAATTGGCTGGATTGGAAGGGACCTCAGAGATCGTCGAGTCCAACCCTTGATCAACTACCGCCACAGTCACTAGACTTCGTCTCCAGGGACGAAGAGTCCACCACCTCCCCAGGCAGCCCGTTCCAATGTCTGATCACCCTTTCTGTGAAAAATTCTTTCTAATATCCAATCTGAACTTCCTCCGGCACAATTTAAGACCATGCCCTCTTGTCTTACTAAATCTTGATCTGTTGAGGTTAGGAGAGATCATGTGTCTCTTGTATGGTCTCCTCCAAGGCAAGCCAAGCTCCTGAGCATCTAGATTGGTCCATCAGCTCCTGGTGAGCCATCATCTTCATCTCCAGTGTGATGCACTGGGAGCTGGTGGCCTTGTCCCATGAGATATTCATGGGGTAATGTGGGCTCCAGGTTGGGTACCCTGAGAAATTTTCTCCTGAAAAGTAAAGGAAACCATTCCAAAAACAAATCATCTTCACACCACGGGTTTTGATCTGCTGCTTTTGGGTTTTTGAGGCTGTTTTATTGAATAAGGAGTTCCAAATCCCTTGGTTTTTGGAAGAGCACATTGATGGGAACAAAGGTGTCACTCATGCACCCAACTGGAGGTGAAAGAAAAAAGAAGTCAGAGTTGAAAGGAGGTGAAAGAACAGAGTTAACTCCTCTTCAGAGACACAGGGATGGGTTTAAATCCCTCTTAGATGGGAGTGAACAAGTGCTCTCCACATTGGGTCAATATATAGAA
>CM041084.1:150207773-150240166 GCA_023079485.1 Archilochus colubris
CTTCTCCTCCCTGATAAAGAAAGGAGAGAGAATAAGGGAGAGAGACTGATGGGTTGGAAACTAAACTACACAGCTTTCATGAAACGGGAATGAGAAATAGGAAAAAAAATGACTAAATCTATACAAATCTCCAGGAAAATGGATCCCAGGTTCCTCCCCCCTTTCCCCCAGTAACTCTCCCATCCCCACCCAGGCTGCAGGGCAGCCCTGGGAAAGTCCAGGCTGGACTCCTGGGGTCAGCAGCAGTGGGGAGCTGGAGGCAGGAACACACAGATTCAGGCTGGCATGGATCAGGAGCACAGGCAGAGGAAGGGATGGAATCCTCCCAGGATGGCCAAGCAAAGAGGGAGAGGGGAAGAAGGGGAAGCAGGAAGGGCTTTGACCCTGGTGATCCCTCCACTTTCTCCTGAGGATGAGGTGGATGGGATGGAATCCTCTGTTTGGTCACTTCTGGCCATTTCTCTTGTCTGTTCCTCCCCAAAGGAGGGCTGCAGGTGGGACCTCTTGACTCCTTTTCTCCTTCCAGAGGGCAAAATGTTCCTCAGAGCTGAGCAGTGGCCTTGGTTCTGCACCCCATTCTCCAGCTGTAACTCCAAACATTGAGTGGGATCAGTCCCAGCAGCAGACACTGCCTGAGAAACTTGCTGTTCATTTCAGCAAGTGCAGCTCCTTCCAAGAGACTCAGCTGAAAGCAAAAGTCCAAGGCAGAAAATCCCCTTTATCCTGGCCCAAACCAGGACAGAAGTTCAAGTTCTGGGCACTGCAAGGCAGAGCAGGAGGTTCAGCAGGGGCTGAGCTGTCAGAGCTGCACTAGAGGGCAGAGTTGTTACGTTCTGAAACAGAAAAATCATGGAAAAGTTTGGCTTGGTAGGAACCTTAAAGCTCATCCATTTCCAACCCCTCTGCCTTGCCTGGGGACACCTCCCACCAGCCCAGGTTGCCCAAGGCTCCATCCAACCTGGCCCTGAACATTTCCAGGGGTGAAGCAGCCACAGCTTTGTGGGAAAGCTTCACCATCACAGGAAAGAATTTTTTTCCTAATATCTTACCCAAGTTTCCCTTCTTTCAGCTTAAACCTCTTCCCCCTCATTCCACCACTCCAGAACCTTGTAAAAAAACTCCAGCCCAGCTTTCCTGCAGCCTCTTTAGGTCCTGAATGGTTCTCTGGAGTTTCCCTGGAGTTTTCCCTTCTCCAGGCTGAACAACCCCAACTCTTAGCCTGGCTCCAGAGCTGCTGCAGTCCTTGGATCATCCTCATGGTTTTCTCCCCCACAAGAAGGACATAGAGCTGTTGGAGCAAGGCCAGAGGCCATGGGGATGGCCTCAACACTGCAGTAGAGAGGAATAAAAGACAATCCCCTGCTGGTCACTGCTTTTGGTGCATCCCAGGACATGGCTCACACATCTTCCTCAGCCCTTCCACCCCTAAAGCCACCCCAGCACAGCTTGGGGTGGTGTTTGTGTCCCAAAGTGTGCCATTAACCCTATGCTTGAAGCTCCATCCTGGCTCACACACTCCCACCCCAAACCAGATCTTCCTTTATCAAGTGCCTTGATGCTTCCTGGCAGCAAATCCTCCTGCATCTTCTAGGGAAGGAGAGGAGGTGACATTCCATGAGCAGGGATCTTCCAGGGAAGGAGAGGAGGTGACATTCCATGAGCAGGGACCTGCCAGGCTGCTGTCTGTCCCCAAGGTCCAGCTGCTTGCAACCAGGGACTGGGATGATGGCTGGGAATGCTCTCCCAACCTTAGGAGTGATCCTTGGGGAGTTCTCAGCCACCTTCCCACCCATGGGAGCAAATGTCACCCTTGTGGGACTGGGTCTGGTCAAGGGGTTGGAAAAATGACCTCTTTTAATCCCTTGAACCCTGTTTGCTGCGGGATATGGGGGGTTCTGATGGGTCTGTGCTCTTGAGTCCAAAGGAGGGACATGGCTCCCACAACTTCCTCAGCCTTTCCACCCCCAAAGCCACCCTAGCACAGCTTGGGATGGTGTTTGTGTCCCAAAGTGTCCCATTAACCCCATGCTTGGAGCTCCATCTGCAATCTGACCCACACACTCCCACCCCAAACCAGATCTTCCTTTATCAAGTGCCTTGATGCTTCCAGGCAGCAAATCCTCCTGCATCTTCCAGGGAAGGAGAGGTGGTGACATTCCCTGAGCAGGGATCTTCCAGGGAAGGAGAGGAGGTGACATTCCATGAGCAGGGACCTGCCAGGCTTTTGTCTGTCCCCAAGATCCAGCTGCTTGCAACCAGGGACTGGGATGATGGCTGGGAATGCTCTCCCATCCTTAGGAGTGATCCCTGGGGAGTTCTCAGCCACCTTCCCACCCATGGGAGCAAATGTCACCCCTGTGGGACTGGATCTGGTCAAGGGGTTGGAAAAAGGACCTCTTTTAATCTGTTGAACCCTGTTTGCTGTGGAATATGGGGGGTTCTGATGGGTCTGTGCTCTTGAGTCCAAAGGAGGGACATGGCTCCCACATCTTCCTCAGCCTTTCCACTCCCAAAGCCACCCCAGCACAGCTTGGGGTGGTGTTTGTGTCCCAAAGTGTCCCATTAACCCCATGCTTGGAGCTCCATCTGCAATCTGACCCACACACTCCCACCCCAAATCAGATCTTCCTTTATCAAGTGCCTTGATCCTTCCTGGCAGCAAATCCTCCTGCATCTTCCAGGGAAGGAGAGGAGGTGACATTCCATGAGTAGGGATCTTCCAGGGAAGGAGAGGAGGTGACATTCCATGAGCAGGGACCTGCCAGGCTTCTGTCTGTCCCCAAGGTCCAGCTGCTTGCAACCAGGGACTGGGATGATGGCTGGGAATGCTCTCCCATCCTTAGGAGTGATCCCTGGGGAGTTCTCAGCCACCTTCCCACCCATGGGAGCAAATGTCACCCCTGTGGGACTGGGTCTGGTCAAGGGGTTGGAAAAATGACCTCTTTTAATCCCTTGAACCCTCTTTGCTGCGGGATATGGGGGGTTCTGATGGGTCTGTGCTCTTGAGTCCAAAGGAGGGACATGGCTCCCACATCTTCCTCAGCCTTTCCACCCCCAAAGCCACCCTAGCACAGCTTGGGGTGGTGTTTGTGTCCCAAAGTGTCTCATTAACCCCATGCTTGGAGCTCCATCTGCAATCTGACCCACACACTCCCACCCCAAACCAGATCTTCCTTTTTCAAGTGCCTTGATCCTTCCTGGCAGCAAATCCTCCTGCATCTTCCAGGGAAGGAGAGGAGGTGACATTCCATGAGCAGGGATCTTCCAGGGAAGGAGAGGAGGTGACATTCCATGAGCAGGGACCTGCCAGGCTTTTGTCTGTCCCCAAGGTCCAGCTGCTTGCAACCAGGGACTGGGATGATGGCTGGGAATGCTCTCCCATCCTTAGGAGTGATCCTTGGGGATTTCTCAGCCACCTTCCCACTCATGGGAGCAAATGTCACCCTTGTGGGACTGGGTCTGGTCAAGGGGTTGGAAAAAGGACCTCTTTTAATCCCTTGAACCCTGTTTGCTGCGGGATATGGGGGGTTCTGGTGGGTCTGTGCTCTTGAGTCCAAAGGAGGATGGGGGAGGATGCTGGTTCTCTTCAGGTTTCACCTTCAGAACTTGTCCTGAGGCCTTTCTAAACTATTGGATTCCACCCAGCTCCCTCTTCCTTATTTTAATCTGCCAAATTTTGACCCTAGAGAGAGGACAAAGCTGCCCCACTTGGCACCCCCACATTTAGAGCTGCGTCTCAGGGGTTGGTTAAACCATCTCAGGGGTTTGATGATCTCAGGGGTCCTTTTCAACCAGGATGATTCTGTGATTTTGTGATTCTGTGGCTCTGTGATTCTGTATTTTTGTGATTCTGTGATATTTCTGTGATTCTGTGATTGATTCTGTGATCTCTTTGCAAGAGCAGCAAGAAGAGATGGGCAAGTTCCCACTGCACCACAAACTCCATTGGCAGAAGAGGCTGAGAGCAGACCAAGGATGGAGGACTTTTGCAAGCTGGAGGACACACTGAGAGTTTACTCTGGGTCTACACCAAGCCCTGAGGTCAAGGTGGCCACACCATGGGGCAAAATGATGCTGTGATGAAGGGAGGTCATGGTATGGAGCAAGGAGGTGATGTTGTGATGAAGGAAGGTCATGGTATGGAGCAAGGTGGACAAGAAGGTGATGTTGTGATGAAGAAAGGTCAAAAGGACTAAAAGGACCAAGCTGGGAGACAAATGTATCATGCTGTGGACCAAGAGGACCATAGTATGGGACAAGGACATCAAGCTCTAGCACAAGGAGGTCAAGCTATGGAGCAATAGGGTTGTGCTGTGGGTCAAAAGTTCTGCACTATGGAGTAAAAGGGTCATGGTGTGGAGCAAGGTGGACAAGAAGGTGATGCTGTGATGAAGGGAGGTCAAAAGGACCAAAAGGACCATGCTGAGAGACAAATTTGTCATGCTGTGGACCAAGAGGACCATAGTATGGGACAAGGACATCAAGCTCTGGCACAAGGAGGTGAAGCTATGGAGCAAGAGGGTTGTGCTGTGGGTCAAAAGTTCTGCACTATGGAGCAAGAGGGTCATGGTGTGGAGCAAGGTGGACAAGAAGGTGATGCTGTGATGAAGAAAGGTCAAAAGGACCAAAAGCACCATGATGGGAGACAAATGTGTCATGCTGTGGACCAAGAGGACCATAGTATGGGACAAGGACATCAAGCTCTAGCACAAGGAGGTGATGCTATGGAGCAAGAGGGTTGTGCTGTGGGTCAAAAGTTCTGCACTATGGAGCAAGAGGGTCATGGTGTGGAGCAAGGTGTAGGGCAAGAGGGTCATGTTCTGGGACATTTTGCTATAAAGTAAAAGGGTCATGCTTGGAGAAAGGGGATTTCAGGGTCTTGGTGCTCTTTGGGAATCTCTCGTGGTTCAGAGAAAGCCCAGGTGGTTTGACTTTGCTCTTTATGGTTGGATGAAGAAGCTGGGCCAAACAGGGCTGTGTCTGAGCTGAAATAATCCAGAATTAATTCCAGAATTCATGGGAACCCTGGAGATACCCAAGGTGAGGCTCTGGCTTAGCTGAAGGGCTCTCTGCTTACTTTAAAGGGTTTGGACTCAATGACCTTTAAGGATCCCTTCCAACCCAAATCATTCCATGATTCTTTGACCTTCTGGGAGCTCAGCTCTTGGGAACAAGGGACAAATAAACTCTGGGGACCCAGGAAGGGTGTCAGAAACTCAAAGCAGTGGTGGTGATGGGGACCTCCCCTTCCTCATCCTCTTCCCTCTTTCTCTCCTTCCACGGAGTGACTCCTGCCATGCCCCCAGATTCTCCCAACAAACTCATCCTATATTTTTTTCCCCATCTCAAGAGCATCATCCTTCTCTCTTCCTTTTTTTTTTCTTTCTCCCTGCACTCACAAAGAGCCTCCTCTGCCAGGACCTGGTCTCTAATGGGAAGGACAGAACTGAGCCCTTCGGAAATGGCTCCTGAATCTTTAATAAAGCAAACATTGCCTGGGCCATAAACATGTGATGACAGCAACAGAGGCTCTCAAGCTTATTGCCTGCCTGCTAGTTCTTTACTTAACTCTACCATAATGGCTTTAATAGCCCGGGAGGGAGCTGAGGTGAAAGTCCTATTAAAAAATGTATTTCCGAATTTAATTGAGGCTCCATCTGTGGGGAAAGACAGAGGAGAGGTCGCTCCACAAGAGACCTATGAAAAAAAAAAAGAAAGAAAAAATATCTCTCCACCTTGCCCTGCTCCTGATCTACCTGATTTGTGCCCAGAGGCAAAGCCCATCCCAGCTGCAGGACCTGGGACAAGCATCCCCTCCCTTGAATCACAGAATCACTGTCACTTGGTTGGTCTCCTGGGCAGAAAACATCCAGAACACTTTGAAGTACATCATGCTGAACCCCAGCTCCAAGCTGAAGGTTGGAGTGATGCTGCTGTTGATTTTATTGAGGGTGCTGGGGTTTTTTTGTCAGGTGGAAGGATCAGGGGAAAGCAGAGATGTGACATGTCAAAAAAAAAAAAAAAAAAAAAGAAAAAGAAAAAGTTGTTTTGTTCTTCTCACCCCTTCCAAAAAAGAGGGCAATCTAAATTTGTTGGGATGCTGTTGGGTGGTAAGGGGAGAATCAGAGAATCATTTGGGTTGGAAAGGAGCCCTGGGATCATCAAATCCAACCCTTGATCCACTCCCCCCGTGGTTCCCAGCCCATGGCACTTAGTGCCACGTTCAGTCTCTTAAAAACCTCCAGGGATGAAGAATCCACCCCCTCCCTGGGCAGGAAAGAATTTTTTCCTAATATCCAACCTAAACCTCCCCTGGCAGAGCTTAAGCCCATGGCCTCTTGTCTTGCTGAGAGTTGCCTGGGAAAAGAGCCCAACACCCCTCTGGTTCCAACCTCCTTTCAGGGAGTTGTAGAGAGTGATGAGGTCTCCCCTGAGCCTCCTCTTCTCCAGCCTGAACACCCACAGCTCCCTCAGCCCTTTCTCCTGGGAAGAGAGGACAGCCAGGATAAGAAGCCATGGTCCATAAAACCCATCAACATCTGCAGGCAGCATCCATACTGGGCAGCATCCTGCCCCTGCTCTGTGCTGGCCTCACCAGAGGTATGGCCTGGGCAGTGGATTTCACTGTCTGACCTGCACGTGGTCCTCCAGGCACCCATCAGTCTGTCCTGCTGTGCCCACAGGTTCCTAGACACCTGGTCCTATGCACAAACATACCAGAGAATCATGGAATCATAGAATCATAAAATCAGAATCATGGGATCATAGAATCACCAAATGGTTTGGGTTGGAAGGGACTTGAAAGCTCATCCAGTTCCAACCCCCCTGCATGCCCAGGGACACCTCCCATCAGCCCAGGTTGCTCCAAGCCCCATCCAACTTGGCCTGAAACACTTCCAGGGATGGAGCAGCCACAGCTTCTCTGGGCAGCCAGTTCCAGGGTCTCACCACCCTCAGATAAGAACTCCTTCTAATGTCCAACCTCAATCTTTCCTCTTCAAGTTTGAAACCATTGCCCTTTGTCCTCTCAATTCCCCTTGTCCTCTCAATCAGCATCACCCATCTCCCATCCATCCATCCATCCATCCATCCATCTCTGTCAGTCTGTCCAACCTATCTACCAACCCATTTATCTATCTAACCATCTATCTACTTATCCATCAGCCTATTCATCTAGCTGTCCATCCATCTATCCATTCATCTATCTACCAGTCCATCCATCTTTCCATTCATCTATCTACCAGTCCATCTATCCACCTATTTATCCATCCATCCATCCATCCATCCATCCATCCATCCATCCATCCATCTCCCTATCAATCTATCTCTCTCTCCACCTCTCAATCCTTCCATGGATTTGTCTCTCCATCCATCTCCCTCTCCCCCTCTCCTATCACCCTGCACTGAGCTTTTCTCCAACCAGGGAACTTTGGGACATTGAGACCTTTGCAGCCCTTTCAAGAAGTCACCAGGGATGAACCCAACACTTCCCTGCTGGATGAGAGATCCCCCATGGATTGCTCCCCACATTTTGGGTTACTTCTCCCATGAGAAGTGTCTCTCAGGAGATGGATGATAAAGGGGAGAAGCAGACCAGAAGGCAGATGGTGGGAAAAAGGAGGAATGAGATAGGGAAAAGTTGGGATCAGGCTGGGGGACGTCTCTGCTCAGTCAAGGAGCTTCTTGAATTAATGAGGAAGAAGAAGGGTTGGGAGAGGAGGAATTTACTCCTTCCTCCAGCTTTCCTCTCACCTCCCCTCTTGGCAAGCATCACCCTGAGTCAGCAGAGCTGCCGGGGTCACGCCACCCGCTCTATTAATTGGATTAATAAAGATCTCCCTCATTGAGGTAATTACCCACTAATTGGGGATGACAAGGTTGTCCGGGTTTGTCCCTCAAAGGGACAATTTCCCAGCTCTGCCCCTCCCCTTTCCCAACACTCCTTGAGTCAATCACATTAATTAAAAAGCAGAGAGTCTGTAACCTTGTGCTGCCAAACCCCAGGGACATGGCAGGGTAGGGTGGTGGCATCTGCCACCTAGGGCCACCAACTCAGCTGGGGACCATGGCCCAAGCTGTCAGCACCCAGGTAGCAATTGGGTGGGGACCCAAAGGTCCCTTCTGCCTTCCTTACATCCATCATTAAACCCTTGGGGAGGCTTCAGGGTGGCAAGAGGAGACACGTGGGTGCTGCAGCCAGGGTCATGGGATCATAGAACAATTTGGGATGGAAGGGACCTCCAAAGGGTCATGGGATCATAGAATGGTTTGGGCTGGAAAGGACCTCCAAAAGGTCATGGGATCATAGAACAATTTGGGTTGGAAGGGACCTCCAAAGGGTCATGGGATCATAGAATGGTTTGGGCTGGAAGGGACCTCCAAAGGGTCAGAGAATCGTGGAATGGTTTGGGATGGAAGGGACCTCCAAATCTCATCCAGTCCTTCCCCCCCTGCAGTAAGGGCACCCTCAACCAGATCAGGTTGCTCTGAGCCTCCTTGAATATCTCCAGGGATGAGACCTCAACCACCTCCCTGGGCAACCTCTTCCTTTTTTTCCACCACCCTCACAGTGAAGAACTTTTTCCTCACACCCAACCTAAATCTTCTCTAATTTCAAACCATTCCCCTCATCCAATCACTCCCTTGCAAACATTCCCTTTCCATCCTTCCTCTATTCCCCCTTCAGATACTGGAAGGTCACTATGAAGTCTCCCTGGAGCCTTCTCTTCTCCAGGCTGCACAACCCCAGCTCCCTCAGGAGAGGGACAGGAGAGGTTTTTCAGCCCCTTGGACATTTTCATGTCCCCCCTCTGGACCTGTTCTACTGGGTCCCTGTCCTTCAGTGAATACCTTGACATTCAGCACCTCATCCTTAGAAAAAAGGGATTTCTTAAAAGAAAATCAAACTGCCCCATCCCACCCCTCCCATAACGTGCAGGTAAATCATAGAATCATAGAATTGGCTGGGTTGGAAGGGACCTCAGAGATCATCAAGTCCAACCCTTGATCCACTACTGCTGCAGTTCCCAGCCCATGGCACTCAGTGCCACATCCAGTCTCTTTTTAAATATCTCCAGACACGGAGAATCCACTACTTCCCTGGGCAGCCCATTCCAATGGCTGATCACCCTCTCCAGAAAGAAATTCTTTCTAATCTCCAACCTAAACCTCCCCTGGCACAACTTGAGACCCTGCCCTCTTGTCTTGCTGAGAGTTGCCTGGGAAAAGAGCCCAACCCCCCCCTGGCTCCAACCTCCTTTCAGGGAGTTGGAGAGAGTGATGAGGTCTCCCCTGAGCCTCCTCTTCTCCAGCCTGAACACCCCCAGCTCTCTCAGCCTCTCCTCATAGGATCTGTGCTCGAGTCCCTTCACCATCCCAGTTGCCTCCTTTGGACCTGCTCCAGCACCTCAATCTCCTTCCTGAACTGAGGGGCCCAGAACTGGACACAGTACTCGAGGTGTGGCCTCACCAGGGCTGAGTACAGGGGCAGAATCCCTTCCCTGGACCTGTTGGCCACGCTGTTCCTGATGCGGGCCAGGATGCCATTGGCCTTCTTGGCCACCTGGGCACACTGCTGGCTCACGTTCAGCTTAAATCTTGCAGACAAGGGAATGCACATTGGAAATGTTAAAAAAACAACAAGAACAACAACAACAAAAAGTTCTCTGAGGGAAGGTCTCAGCCTGATGATATCTCAGTGATGAAACATTTCCCTTCTGCCAAAACTTCCCCTGCCCTTTCCCTGGAGTCAATCCCTGCTGTGAATTCCCTGGAAATCCTCTCTGTCCCCTGTAAATCCTCTCTGCCTCTCCCTGGGGCTCCTGCATTGGGGGAAATGTTCAAATCCTTGACCCCAGATGCCCCAGAGCAACCTGGTGCTCAGCTCTGCCCAGCCAGATGTTGAATCCTGCCAGCTGGAATGCTGGGTCCTGATGCTCTGCACATCTGGATGCTGCTCAGTTGGATGCTGGGCTGTGCCAGACTTGTCCTGCTGTGGGATAAGGAGCCTTGCACATCTGGATAGGGCCTTGGCACAGCTGGGTGATGAGCTCTGCACATCTGGGTGCACTCAAGCCTGGTTTTGAGCTCTGCATGGGTGGGTGCTGAGTCTCACAGAGGGATGAGGAGCCTGGCACAGCTGGATAGTGAATGCAGCACAGCTGGAAGCAGGATCCTGCAAGGACATGCTGAGCTCTGCACATCTGGATGCACCCAAGCCTGATTTTGAGCTCTGCATGTGTTGGTGCTGAGTCTTACACAGAAATGAGGAGCCTGGCACAGCTGGATACAGAATCCTGCACATCTGGATACTGAGCTCTACATACCTGGATGCACTGAGGTCTGATTCTGAGCTGCACATGGGATGGTGCTGAGCTTCACACGGTTATGAGGAGCCCTGCACAGCTGGATAGTGACTATGGACCATCTGGGTAGCGAATCCTGCACATCTGGATCCAGATCCCCAGCTGGATGCTGTGATGGCTGGTTCTGGACTCTGTGTGGGCTGGTGCTGAGTTTCACATGGGCACAACGAGCCTGGCACAGCTGGATAATGATCCCAGCACATCTGGATGCACAGAGGTCTCATTCTGAGCTGTACACAGAGTGGTGCTGAGTCTCACACAGGCATAAAGAGCTTGGCACAGCTGGATAGTGAACCCACCATATCCAGATGGTGAGGTCTGCACATCTGGATGTACTTAGGTCTGATTTGGAGCTCTGAGTCGGGATCTGGAGCCTTGCACAGCTGGATAGGCAAACATCAGCTCTGCACGTGGATCCAGAACCAGGCACAGCTGGATAGTGAACCCACCATATCCAGATGCTGAGCTCAGCACATCTGGATGCACTAAGGTTTGGTTCTGAGCTGTAGATGGGATGGTGCTGAGCTTCACACAGGCCTGGGAAGCCCTGCACATCTGGATAGAAAATCCACCACATCTGGATCTTGAGCTTTGAGTGGGGATCCAGAGCCTGGCACAGCTGGATAGTGAACCCATCATATCCAGATGCTGAGCTCTGCACATCTGGATGCACTAGGGGCTGATTCTAAGCTGTACATGGAACGGTGCTTCACACAGGTCTGAGAAGCCCTGCACATCTGGATAGCACATCCATAACATCTGGATACCAAGCTCTGAGTGTGGATCTGGAGCCTTACACAGCTGGGTAGGGAATTCCAACACATCTGGATCATCAGCTCTGAGCGGGGATCCAGAGTCTGTCACAGCTGGATAGTGAATCCATCATATCCAGATGCCGAGCTCTGCACATCTGGATGCTGGGAGGGAATCAGGTGGGATGAGATGATGGAACCTCAGAGGGCTGAGCAATGGGGAAGGGATATAAACTCAGGATTCGTGGCAAGGCTCAGGGATAAAAAAGGCTGAGGGGTTTTTGTTTTGTTTTGTGTGGGTTTTTTTTTTGGAAGGGGGGGTATCAGGATTGCCACAGTTATTTTTTTGGGGTGTGAAGAAGGCAAGAGAGTGAAGAGCAAAGAGAAAGCAGTGGCTGCACCAGCAGGATGTGAGCAAACCCAGGGAATCCCTGCCTGGCAAAGCTCAAAACTTAATAGGAGGTGGGAGGACTGGGAGGGATGTGGGGAAGGAGGGGGGATTTGCTCATGAAAATTTGGCTTCTCTCATGTCAAGCTGCCCTGGCCCTCCTCAAACCCTGAAATCTCCTTCGTGTTGCTTCCTTGCAGCAATCTGATCAATGGAGAGGGGAAACTGAGGCACGTGGGGTCAGCTGGCTGGGCTGGGGGGCTGCTGGTCCCCCTTTATCTTTCCTAATCTCCAGGCTGAGGGATGGGAGGGGGCATTTTCTCAGCTGCTTATGGGAGATCCCCAAATCATTTAATCCTTGCTGAGCTGGAATCAACCTCCCCGCCCAAGCCCTGGCTTCTGGAGAGCCCAGCTATATTAAAGTGCATATTAAATTGCTTCAAGAGCCATTAAAAATTGCCAGACATGTGTAATACCCCTAAGCTAATGTTTCTACAGAGACTTGAGCTCCTTAATTACCCGATTTGGGGCGTGTTTATTTTGTCCTGACTCTCTTTAATTTTTTAATTTTTTTTTAAACTGTCTTTTATTTAAATCAGCCTGAGGCCAGCATCATTATTTCTGTGATTGAAAAGAAAAGTGGAGCTGAAGGTGGCATCTTCACTGGGGCTTTTTCCCCTTTCCTATTCACACAGAAGCTGCAGGATTTGGGCTGTTCTGATGGGATGGGGTTGGTGGGGATGGGGTATGGGGATGGTGGGATGGGGCTTGCAGCATCCTGGGCTGGTGGGAGGTGTCCCTGCCCTGCATCTTCACTGGGGCTTTTTCCCTTTCCTATTCACACTGAGAAGCTGCAGGATTTGGGTTGTTCTGATGGTATCTCCATCAATAATAATAATTTAAAATAAAAGGGTTGGGCAGAGAACCTGGGGCTGCCCCATCCTTAGAAGGGTTCAAAGCCAAGTGGGATGGGGCTTGGAGCATCCTGGGCTGGTGGGAGGTGTCCCTGGCCCTGCATCTTCACTGGGGCTTTTTCCCTTTCCTATTCACACTGAGAAGCTGCAGGATTTGGGTTGTTCTGATGGTATCCCCATCAATAATAATAATTAAAAAAAAAGGGTTGGGCAGAGAAGCTGTGGCTGCTCCATCCTTAGAAGGGTTCAAAGCCAAGTGGGATGGGGCTTGGAGCATCCTGGGCTGGTGGGAGGTGTCCCGTGTCCCTTCCCTGCATCTTCACTGGGGCTTTTTCCCTTTCCTATTCACACTGAGAAGCTGCAGGATTTGGGCTGTTCTGATGGCATGGGGTTGGTGGGGATGGGGTATGGGGATGGTGGGATGGGGCTTGCAGCACCCTGGGCTGGTGGGAGGTGTCCCGTGTCCCTTCCCTGCATCTTCACTGGGGCTTTTTCCCTTTCCTATTCACACTGAGAAGCTGCAGGATTTGGGTTGTTCTGATGGTATCTCCATCAATAATAATAATTTAAAATAAAAGGGCTGGGCAGAGAAGCTGTGGCTGCCCCATCCTTAGAAGGGTTCAAAGCCAAGTGGGATGGGGCTTGGAGCATCCTGGGCTGGTGAGAAATGCCCCTGGCCATGTCAGGGGGGTTGGAATTGGATGATCTTCCAGCTCCTCAAACTATTTGGTGATTTTATGAGTCTAAATCTCTACAGAAAAAAGGTGGGAAAAGAACCTAGGAAGGAGACAGAGTTTAAAAAGTGAATTATGACCCCTGGTACCAGGACAGCTGATGCATCAGAGGATTTGGAAGGAGGTTTTTGACTTAAAGAAACTCAGAGAGGGAAGTGGGTGTATTTAGTTTGGAGAGGAGAAGGCTGAGAGAAGAACTTCACCTCTACTGCTGTCTGAAAGGAAGTTGTAGGGAGGTGGGTGCTGGGCTCTTCTTCAAGTAAATAAGGATAGAACCAGAGGAAATGGCCTGGAGTTGCACCAGGGGAGGTTTAAACTAAATATTAGGAAGTATTTCTTTACTGAGAGGGTAGTTGGACATTGGAATGGTCGCCCAGGGAGGTGGTGGAGTCGCCATCCCTGGAGGGATTGAAAAACCATGTGGATGAGGCACTTCAGGACATGTTCTAGTGGGCCTGGTGATATAGATAAATACTGTATTTTATTTTGTTTTGTTTTATTTTATTTTATTGGGGGGATGTTGATGGTTGGATCTTTGAGGTCTTTTCCATCCATATCAATCTTCTAACTCTACCATCCCCATCTGCCCCAAACCCTTCTGGGGATACATGCAGAGGATGAAGACTCCAGGGGGGATGTCACAGGGCCCATGGTGACCTCAGCCTCTTCTTTTTAACCCAAAAGCTGCTTTCTGAGAGCTCTGGTAGCCTGAGTAGGGCAGGAGATGCTGAGCTGAGGCCAGCGAGTGAGGAAGAAAATTTATTTATCAGCGAAGTGATAAATCAGCAGTGTGAGGCTGATGATATAATAATGGTGCCATGATGTCATCTCAATCCTGCCCATTGATTTTTTTCCTTTTTTTTTTTTTCCCTCTCAGTGAACCAGCTTTTCCCATCCATTACCCTGCCCAAGCCTGTGCTCTTGCTGTTCCTCTGGCTCTTTGTATCCAGAGCTAAAAACTGGGTATAAAATCATCATAAAATGGGTTGTGTTGGAAGGGGCCTTAAAGATCCCCCAGTTCCACCTCCTCTACACCTCCCACCAGCCCAGGATGCTCAAGGCCAAACCCAACCTGGACTTCAACACTTCCAGGCATGGGGCAGCCACAGATTCCTTGGGCAACCTGGGCCAGGGTCTCCCAACCTTCAAATTAAAGATTTTTTTTTTCCAAATGTCCAATCTAAATCTCCCCTCTTCAAGTCTGAAACCTTTTCCCCTTGTCCTCTCACTACACCCCCATGCAAAAAGTCCTACCAGGAGGTCCATGAGGACTTTCCTCTTGCCGTTTCTTTGCTCTTTCTTTGTTCTTTTCTTTTTTTCTGCTGTACTGTTGTGGAAAGGAGCCTTTCTTGCTCCTGAGGCTTGATGAGCTGCTGGTCTCTCCATTGCCTTGCACCATAGTGAGCTCCCTCCTTGTGGGTGTGTGTCCCACCTTTATTGGCCCCCTGGTAATAGTGAGCCTGCCCTAACCAGGCACAGGTGGACTCACACCCCTTCTTTGGCAACTCGAGGCACCTGGTCTATCTTGTTTCTCTACATCTCCCCCCCCCCCTTTTTTTTTTTTCTTACACTTATAGCTTATGTGATTTAACCCCAGCTTACAAACATACACTTTTCACAAAGTCTCTGCCTTTCCGACTTGAGTTCTTCTTCTCCCTCCTGTATCTGCTCTTCTCTTGGCTTCCCTCTGCTCAGGGGTTTCCAAAGAGCTTGCTGGTTCCTCATGGGTTTCTGGTTCCTCATGGGATTACGGGATTTAACACTTCCTCATGGGATTCCATCCTCCTGGCTTCCCTCTGCTCAGGGGTTTTCAAAGAGAGAATCCTTATCTTGGCTTCCCTCTGCTCAGGGGTTTCCAATCCAAAGACCTTGCTGGTCATACCTTTCAGGGAGAGTGTTAGCCCAGGCACTTTTTCAAATCAGGGAGAATGTTCCTGTTGCCAGCTCCTCACACTGCTGCTTCTTTAGACATCTGTATGGTGCCCACATTCTCCACCAAATGTAGCAGGAAGAGCCTTTCTTGCTCCTGAGGCTCAACAAGCTACTGACCTCTCCATTGCCTCGCACCAGAGTGAGCTGAGCTTCTCTCTGTGGGTGTGTGTCCCACCTTTATTGGCCCCCTGGTAATAGGGGGCCTGCCCTAACCAGGCACAGGTGGACTCACACCCACTCTTTGGCAACTCGAGGCACCTGGTTTATCTTGTTTCTCTACACTGTACCAAGTGAGAAAGAAAAAATCTCCCAGCCCTGAGGCAGCATCCTTAATGCACATTTAGGATGAAAGAAGATGGGAAAACCAGGATGGGAGTGACCTAGTGCATCCTCTTCATGGAGGCATTTAAAATATCCTCAAGGCCTGGCTGGGGGGTTTTTGGGCATCCAGAATTTATTGAATCATCAAATGGTTTGGGTTGGGAAGGATCTTTAAAGGTTGCTTCATCCTGAGTGAGCAGGGACATCTTCAATTCAATCAGGTTGCTCAGATCCTTGTCCAACCTGAATGTTCCCAGGGATGGGGCATCCACCACCTCTCTGGGCAACCTGGGCCAGGGTGTCACCACCCTCAGTGTAAAAAATTTCTTCTTTGAAGAAAAGACCTCTGGATGTCCCCTCTTTCAGCTAAAACCCATCACCCCTTCTCCTATCACTTCCTAAAAAATTGTCCCCATCTTTCCTATAGGTCCCCTTCAAGTATTGAAAGGCCACAAGAAGGTGTCCCTGGAACCTTTTCTTCTCCAAGGTGAACAAAAACAACTCACAGAGGAGTTATTCCATCCCTTCCATCCTTTCTCTGACCCTTTTTTTAGGGCCCAGATTTATCAGGAACTGATTTCTTTCACATTTCTCCTGGCTGTGGCAGCAGCTCTCAACCTCGCCCTCAACCCTCCCCATCCCTTTGAATTAAAAAATCCCATTCCACGTCCAGATCAACCCCACTGACATCCAGATCCATTCCCAAGCATCATCCCAAGGAGGATTTTCCCTCTCCCAGCACTGAGGTTTCACAAGAGGAAGCACCAAGCAAGATGATGCCTCAGGAGCAGCCAAGTTGCCATCAGAAATGCAGTGACAAAGATGAATCCCCAGGCTCCACAGGGTCCTCTCTTTGGATTTCAAGGCAGGGAGAAGCTCCCCAGCAAGATCCTTGACCCATCTGCTCTCCCCCCAAGCCACACCATCCCTCTCTGCCACCCCAAAAAGTCTCTGAGCTGGAATAGTTGCCAATTGAGTTTAAAATCAAACCCCAGAAGTGACAAATACGGATGGGAAGATGCTTCCTGACTTGTTTTAAAACACTGAAACCCCACAGAAAACCCTGGGGAAACCCATGGGATGAACCCTACTAAGATTTCCCTGCTCCCCTGGAGATCCCAGCTCCTCCTCTCTCTGTCCCTGTCCCCATCCCCAGGATTTCTGAGCCTTAGGGGAAAAAAATCTGTGGATACCAAGCTCACCTGGGGAGCTAAAAAGTGGTGAGCAAGGAGCAGCTGATGGATTGGCTGAGCTGCTGCCAGCAATTTCATGCAGGGCAAATCCATTCATCACCCCAAAGCCACCAGCAGCACAAGCAGATGAGCACATCTGTCACTGGTGGGCAGGGAGGACTCCAGGGCCTCCCCTCTACCAGCAAATCCAGGGAAAAATCATGTTTTCCAAGGAGGAAAGCATCTGTTTGGGAGTTGGAGCTGCAGTGATGGATCAGCAGCTTGTGATGGCCATGAGCCTTCCACCTCCTCCTCCTCCTCCTCCTCCTCCTCCTCCTCCTCCTCCTCCTCCTCCTCCTCCTCCCAGGAATCATAGAATAGAATCACCAAATGGTTTGGGTTGGAAGGGACTTCAAAGATCATCCAGTTCCAACCCCCCCTGAATGGGCAGGGACACCTCCCACCAGCCCAGGTTGCTCCAAGCCCCATCCAACCTGGCCTGAGACACTTCCAGGGATGGAGCAGCCACAACTTCCTTGGAAAACCTGTGCCAGGGTCTCACCACCCTCAAATTAAAGAATTTCTTCCTAATCTCCAACCTAAATCTCCTCTCTCCAAGTTTTAACCCATTCCCCTTGTCCTCTCCCTACCCCCCCATGTCCAACACCCTCCCCCAGCTTTCTTGTAGCCCCTTCAGATATTGAGAGGTTGCTCTAAGGTCACCTTGGAGCCTCCTCTTCTCCAGGCTGAACAACCCCAATCCCTCAGCCTGGCTTCCCAGGGAGCTGCTCCAACCCTCTGAGCATTTCAGTGCCTCCTCTGGACATGTCCCAGGAGCTCTGTGTCCTTCTGATGTTGGGGACTCCAGGACTGGACCCAGAACTCCAGGTGGGGCCTCAGAGTCTTAAAAGTCTTTCCCAACCCAAACCATTCCATGAAAGAAAACACCACTTGCCTTAAACCCCTCGATTTTCATACCTTTCTGCATTAATTTCCTTCTTCTTTAGAACAAACAGGGTGAAAAGAGTGGCTGATCTAACCCACTCTGGGGTTCTGGGGGTTTTCTGGGTGGGGTTGTTGATAGAGATCAGTGCAGAAGTGATGCTTGCATTAGGACCAGGAATTTTGCTGGGTTTTTTTCCATCCTAAACCCAAGGGAAATTGTGCACCCAGACATCCAGAGGAGAGCAAGAACCTTCTGCTCATGTGAGCTTGCTGATTTCCCTGCCAAAATGCAGCTGCAGATGCAATAAACTCAGCAGAATGGGCACAAAACCCCCCCACCAGGGATGTCAGTGGTGGGTGAGAGATGGAGTCTCATGGGGCTGTGATAGAATCATAGAATCATAGAATTGTCTGGGTTGGAAGGGACCTCAGAGATCATCGAGTCCAACCCTTGAACCACCATTGCAGTTGCTAGACCATGGCACTGAGTGCCACATCCAGTCTCTTTTTAAATATTCCCAGGGATGGAGAATCCACTACTTCCCTGGGCAGCCCATTCCAATGTCTGATCACTCTCTCCGTAAAGAAATTCTTTCTAATATCTAACCTAAATTTCCCCTGGCACAACTTGAGACCCTGCCCTCTTGTCTTGCTGAGAGTTGCCTGGGAAAAGAGCCCAACCCCCCCCTGGCTCCAACCTCCTTTCAGGGAGTTGGAGAGAGTGATGAGGTCTCCCTGAGCCTCCTCTTCTCCAGCCTCAACACCCCCAGCTCCCTCAGCCTCTCCTCATAGGATCTGTGCTCGAGTCCCTTCACCAGCCTGGCTGCCCTCCTTTGGACCTGCTCCAGCACCTCAATCTCCTTCCTGAGCTGAGGGGCCCAGAACTGGACACAGGACTCAAGCTGTGGCCTCACCAGGGCTGAGCACAGGGGCAGAATCACTTCCTTGGACCTGCTGGCCACGCTGTTCCTGATCCAGGCCAGGATGCCATTGGCTTCCTTGGCCACCTGGGCACACTGCTGGCTCATGTTCAGCTTCCTGTCAATCCAGACTCCCAGGTCCCTTTCTGCCTGGCTGCTCTCCAGCCATTCTGTGCCCAGCCTGTAGCGCTGCATGGGGTTGTTGTGGCCAAATGATGCTTCCCCTACCCGCAAAAGGTTGGGTGCCCAAAAGAGAGCTCCCAAAAAAACCTTTTCCGTGCATAGGATCCTTGTTCCTGATTGTAGATACCATCTGTGCATGGGCAGCCCTCACTGTGTCCTGAATCCTTGGGACCAAAGAAACTGGCATGGAACCATTGACTGCTTTGGGTTGGAAGGAATTCTTAAGGTCATTTAATTCCAACCACCCCTACCATGAGCAGGGACACCTACCACCAGCCCAAGTTGCTCCAAATCCCATCCAAACTGGCCTGAGACACTTCCAGGGATGGGCAACTTCCACATCTCTGGGCAACCTGGGCCAGGGTCTCATTAAAGAGTTTCAGCATCACATCAGCAGAGCTTTAGTGCTCAGTAAAAGAAGGGAAAATGTTCCTGTTGAGGACAATCATGATGCCTGGGGTCATCCCTGTGTCTTTGGCTTTTTCTTTCTTCACCCTGGAGAAGAGAAGGCTCTGAGGAGTCTTTAGAGCAGCCTTCCAGGACTTGAAGGGGCTGCAGAAAAGCTGGAGAGGGATTTTTTTACAAGGGCCTGAAAGGCTGGGACAAGAATGGAATGATTTTGAGATGAGGGAGGATGGATTTGGATTAGGTTTTAGGAAGAAATCCATTTCTCTGAGGGTGGTGGGACCCTGGCCCAGGTTTCCCAGGGATGCTCCATCCTTGAAAATGTTGAAGGCCAGGTTGGATGGAGCTTGGAGCAAGGAGAGGGATTGGAAGGAGATGACCCTCAAGGTTCCTTTCAACCCAAACCATTCTTTGATTCTTCCCCACCTGCCCATGGATCAGGCTGTGACTCTGGTGACCCTTGGTGTCCCACATGATGGATCATTCCTGGCTCCCTCCTGAAGGTCACATCCATGCTCACCTTTCCCAGAGCACTGGGAGCCCCTGGAACAGGAACCATCCTCATGTAGGGCTGGCCCCAGAATTCCTGCTTCAGGGGAAAGGGGTGACCTGAACCTCTCATTCCTTTTTTAAGGTGGTTCTTGGCAGGGATACAAATGATCTGCTGGATTGGTGACCCCAGGACACTTCCAGAGGTATTTTCCTGATACTCACCTATTCCAGATTTGCTCAGGGACCAGATTAAGGGATAAGTCTATCCCAAAACTCCTTGCACATCTTTTTCCCTCTTTCATTCCACTCCACCCCTACCACACCACACTGGATGTGAATTCCCAGCTCCATGTGGCCTCTGCATCCTTGAGATGTCCCCCAGAAGCTGCTGAGGAGCCAGTTCCCAAGTTGCTGACTTGGTGTGTTGGCTTTGTTCAGACAGGGAGGATTTTTGGGGCCAACTTCCCCACCTGGGCCCTGGAGCTGAAACCCAACACCAGGATAACCCTTGGAAGAAGGTTGAGTGTCCTGTCCCTGCCAGGGAGAAGCTTTACTGCAGAGATCTGGGATGCTGCTCCCAGAGCTCCCATCTGCAGTGGGATCAGGTTGGGCTTTCAAATTTTTCCACTTATTTTGGAGACCTGCTTGCAGAAAAAAAGAGCAGAATGACCCCCATCTGAGACACCAAAAAAACCCCAAACACTTGGGTCTTGGTGGGATTTAACTAAAAGTGCCCTCAACACATCTGCCAAGACCATGACCACCTCTTTTTCCTTGCTCTGGAAGAAGAAGGGAGTTCCTTGGTAGAGTTGGACACACATTTTCCCTCTGTTCTTTGGCCAAAGGGAGTCAAGAGCTTCATGCACAGGGCTGAGAACTTTCCTCTCATTGCATGTAACAGACCCCAGAACATCCTGTGGCCATTCCCAGGGGCAGTCTGGAGATTCCTTATGCTGGGCACACAGGGAAGAGGGTTTTCCCTGTTTTACCCTGTGCAGAGGAAAAGCAAAGCTCCCAGGCTGCTCCTCCATGGGAGAAATTCCTGCAGGTTCAAGAGTTGGGGGAGAGGATCCAGCACCCCCTGAGCCACACCTGACCCCACACCAGATGGAGGCTTCATGGGAGGACAGGACAGGTGACAAAGCAAACCAGGAGAAGCTGAGTGCCCTGAGCTTCTCCATCCATTCATCCATCCATCCATCCATCCATCCATCCATCCATCCATCCATCCTTCCATCCATCCATCCATCCATCCATCCTTTTATGACTTTCCAGGAGACAAAACTTCCTGGTGACCCAATCCCAAGTTGAAGACCAATGGATGAGACTCACCCTTTCATTTCCCCCTCTCCCTCCTACTCCCTGCCCCCATCAGTTTATTCCTGTCCTGAGGACACATCATAAACCTGAGGACCTTTTGGCCACAGCTGTAGGGACACCTTGAATTTCAGGTGCCACAAGGCACCAGGTCAAGACGTTTGCAAGGTTTCCTCTGATGTGTGGCCTACCAACAGCTTTGCCCCATCAGCAAAGACATCTCCTTCAGGGGGGGTGTTAAATCACCAGAAACAACCTGGCCAAACCCTGACAAAGGCTTCTCAAGGAGGTGGTTGAATCACCATCCCTGGAGGTGTTTAACAGAAGTGGTCCTGAGGGATGTGGTTTAACACTGGACTTGGCTGAGTTGGGTTGATAGTTGGACTTGACAATCTTAAAGGTCTTTACCAACTCAAAAAATTCTTTCATCATCATGACAGCTCCACAGCAGGTCCTATTTCTGTGTTCATTGCTTCTTCTCACTGCCCTGTGGGTTTTCTTGAACACCATTTCCTTGGCTGCATCAAGAGAAGAGTGGCCAGCAGGCCAAGGGAAGGAATTCTGACCCCACTTGGAATATTGCATCCAGTTCTGGAGTCCTTATTACAAAAAAAGACATGGATGTGCTTGAGGGTGTCCAGAGAAGATCCATGAGGATGATAAGAGGGCTGGAGCACCTCTCCTCTGAGGACAGACTGAGAGAGTTGGGGTTATTCAGTCTGGAGAGGAGAAGGCTCTGAGGAGACCTTCTTGGAGCCTTCCAGGATCTGAAGGGGCTACAGGAAAGCTGGGGAGGGACTTTTTAGGATGTCAAGGATTGATAGGACATGGGGGAATGGAGTCAAACTAGAGGAGAGGAGATTTACATGAGATGTTAGGAAGAAGTTCTTCACCATGAGGGTGGTGAGACCCTGGCACAGGTTGCCCAGAGAGGTGGTGGAAGCCCCATCCATCCCTGGAAGTTTTTAAGGACAGGCTGAATGGGGCTCTAAGCAACCTGATCTGGTAGGAGGTGTCCCTGCCCATGGCAGGGGGGTTGGAATGACATGATCCTTATGGTCCCTTCCATGATGCTAGATTGACCCTGTGTCCACTTCTGGAGCTCCTCTTACAAGGAATACATGGATGTTCTGGAACGTGTCCAGAGAAGGTCAAGGGAGGAGATTCTCCCCCTCTGCTCTTGTGAGACCCCATCCTGGAGTTCTGCATCCAGTTCTGGAGTCCTTATTACAAAAAAAGACACGGATGTGCTGGAGCATGTCCAGAGAAGGTCCATGAGGATGATCAGAGGGCTGGAGCACCTCTCCTGTGAGGACCGACTGAGAGAGTTGGGGTTATTCAGTCTGGAGAGGAGAAGGCTCTGAGAAGACCTTATTGGAGCCTTCCAGGATCTGAAGGGGCTACAGGAAAGCTGGGGAGGGACTTTTTAGGATGTCAGGGAGTGACAGGACATGGGGGAATGGATTCAAACTAGAGGAGAGGAGATTTACATGAGATGTTAGGAAGAAGTTCTTCACCATGAGGGTGCTGAGACCCTGGCACAGGTTGCCCAGAGAGGTGGTGGAAGCCCCATCCATCCCTGGAAGTTTTTAAGGCCAGGCTGAATGGGGCTCTAAGCAACCTGATCTGGGGGGAGGTGTCCCTACCCATGGCAGGGGGGTTGGAATGAGATGATCTTAAAGGTCCCTTCCAACCCTGAAAATTCTATGATTCCAATTCAGCCAGAATTCATTCACCAGCAGTATTAATCATATTTCTTTCTCCTTCATGCAGACATTTGCTGCCTCTGCCAATTCCCTCCTCTCTGTGAAGGTTTGAAAGTGGAGCCTGAGCAGCCCTCATCCCCACCATCCTGCTGCAAGATTCCTTCTTTTAGAGAAAACCTGAAATGTCTTTATCACAAAGACATGCAGACTTTGGGGTTCTTTTGAAAGAAGCATTTCCATTGCTGCTTTTTTTCTGAAGGCCTGAAAAACTTTATCAAAAGCAGGAACTCACCAAAGTAACCTCTTTTTTTTTTTTTTCTTTTTTTTTTTGTCAGCAAGAGGATTTCAAGGGCCATTTCTGAGCATCTCTGCTTGAAGGCAGCTCTGCAGCAGCATTTATTTGCCCTGTCAAAAATTAATCATAGAATCACAGAATGGTTTGTGTTGGAAGGAATTATAAAGATCATCTAGTTTCAAATCCTCTGGATACCCAGGGACACCTCCCACCAGCCCAGGTTGCTCCAAGCCCCATCCAACCTGGCCTGAGACACTTCCAGGGATGGAGAAGCCACAACTTCTTTGGACAACCTGGGCCAGGGTCTCACCACCTTCACAGGAAAGAATTTCTTCCTAATATCTAATCTAAATCTCCCCTCTTTCAGCTCAAAACCACACCCCCTGCTTCCTTGTCAAAAGTCCCTCCCCAGATTTCCTGGGGAGTCCTTCAGGGACTGTTCTAAGGTCTCCCTGGAGCCTTCTCTTCTTTTCTCCTTCTCTTCTCCTTCTCTTCTCTTCTCTTCTCTTCTCTTCTCTTCTCTTCTCTTCTCTTCTCTTCTCTTCTCTTCTCTTCTCTTCTCTTCTCTTCTCTTCTCTTCTCTTCTCTTCTCTTCTCTTCTCTTCTCTTCTCTCTCCTCTCCTCTCTCCTCTCCTCTCTCCTCTCCTCTCTCCTCTCTCCTCTCTCCTCTCTCCTCTCTCCTCTCCTCTCCTCTCCTCTCCTCTCCTCTCCTCTCCTCTCCTCTCCTCTCCTCTCCTCTCCTCTCCTCTCCTCTTCTCTCCTCTCCTCTCCTCCAGGCTGAATACCCCCATCTCTCCCATCCTGGCTCCAGAACAGGACATCTCCAACCCTCCCAACATCTCCATGGCCTCTTCTGGGCTCACTCCACCAGCTCCAGGTCCTTATTCTGTTGGAGCATCAAGAACAGAACAGGATGAAGCCCCCAGTGAAGAGGGATGCAAAGCAGGGATGGAGTTAGAGGCAAATTCCACCGAACCAACAAACCAATCAGCACTGGGACTGCAGATGATGCCAAATCTTGGCAGCAACATCTCCAGGTAACTCTGAGACTGGAAGGCACCAGATCCTTCCAATATCTGAAGGGGCTACAAGAAAGCTGGGGGAGGTCTTTGGACATGGGGGTGTAGGGAGAGGACAAGGGGAAATGAGTTAAAACTTGAAAAGGGGAGATTTAGGTTGGACATGAGGAAGAAATTCTTTAATTTGAGGGTCGTGAGACCCTGGAACAGGTTGCCCAAGGAAGTTGTGGTTGCCCCATCCCTGGAAGTGTCTCAGGCCAGGTTAGATGGGGCTTGGAGCAACCTGGGCTGGTGGGAGGTGTCCCTACCCATGCAGGGGGGTTGGAACTGGATGAACTTTAAGGTCTCTTCCAACCCAAACCATTCCATGATTCTATGATCCCCAGCTCCCAGGCTGATGACCCAATTCCAAGGGTTCTCTTTGTTAATAAGAGGTGGAAGATGGGGGGAGAGTTTCAGGCTCTATCCTGAGGAACCACAGTCAGCATCCTTATAACTCAGAGCATCATTCCTAGTTCCTCTGCTCAAAACCCAGTTGCCACCACCCCACAGCCACCCAAAAGGAGGAATTTGAATCATCACAACATCTCAGAGCCAAAGCACAGGGTGCTGCTGCCCTGATCACTCTTCAAACAGAAGAAATAAATGGCCCCAAGCCACAGCTGACTTGAGGGAGGAACCAAAAAAGAAAAGAAACCCCAAAAACTCTCTTGATCACTTCACCCTATAAGCAGTCAGGCAAAAAAGCCCCCACCCTCCCTGCTCCTACCCCACATTTCTGCATTGAAATAAATAGTTTTCTCTTTTAAATGAATTTTTGGTGTTTTTTTTTTTTTTTTTTTTGGTGTGTGTGGTTTTTGTTGTTGTTGTTGGGGGTTTTTTTTGCTTATTTTGTGGGGGTTTATTGTTCTTGGTTTGGTTTGGTTTGGGGTTTTTTTGGTTGGTTGGTTTGGTTTTTTTTTTCCAGAACACAGAAGGTCAAAGTTTGGTACTTCCAAAACAAAAAAAAACCACTATAGCACGAGTCAGAAAACAAACAAATAAATAAATAATAATAATAATACATTAAAAAGAAATCCTCTCTCTGCTTTGCTGGCAGAAAACAGCAGGGAGTGAGGGGTAAGGGAAAAAAAAAAATAAAATCAATTTGAGCTTGGGTCAGCGGTGTGTGTGAGAGAGACCTTTGGAGCAATGGAGATTAATTTAGCAGGAGGGAAAACAGAGTGGAAAAGCAAGGAAAGGAGGGGGGAAAAAGGAAAGGAAAGCTCCCAGCCCTGCTCTAGGGGAGCCAGGGAGAGGTTTGGGATGTACTTGCTCTCTCTCTTTAATAAGATCCCAGTGTGGCCCTGGTGAAATTAATCACTGCTTCATTAGTCCACAGATGCAAAAATGCCAAGTCAGTTGCTGCACTAAAAGGAAAAAAAAAGAATAAAAAAGAGAAATCTGATGAAGCTGTGGCCTGCTGCTGTGTCCCAAAGCCACCAACCCCAGGGATGGGAGAAAAGGAATGAATCTCCCCCTTTTTTGTCTCTCCTGGTTCTGCTGGAAACCCTTTCACAAAGCTGATTCTTGGAGGGGGGGTCCAAAGGGGTTTTTTATCTAAAGGAGTCCAGCAGAAGTAAGGGTGCAGCCCCTTGAAGCATCCTGAACCCAGGGCAGGGTAGGGGTGACATTCCGGATGGAGGATGGGGACTCTGGCTGGGTACAAAACCTTCGTGGCAGGAGGGATGGGTTTATTCCCTCATCCCTGCCTGTCAAAAGCATCATCAGCCCTGGATTAGGTGTTGCTATAACTGGAGGAGGATAATAAGCACCTAATCCAGTGTCTGCCCCAAGCCTTGAAGCATCTTGGGGGAAGATGAGCTCCTCTGAAAAAATCTGTCCTGCTCACCTCCCCTCTCCCAGAGATGCTTTTTGTGACCTGGATGTATCCAGAGCTGCTTAAGAGCTTATGGATCCCAGGTGGCTCCTTAAAGGCACCTTCCAAAGCTTGGGGTGGGAAATATCAATGTTTGAAAGGGCTGGGGGGGAGGGAAGGGAGGAATTTGGGGTTGTTGTTTGGCCACAACAACCCCATGCAGCACTACAGGCTGGGGACAGAGTGGCTGGAGAGCAGCCAGGGACAAAGGGACCTGGGAGTCTGGATCGACAGGAAGCTGAACATGAGCCAGCAGTGTGCCCAGGTGGCCAAGAAGGCCAATGGCATCCTGGCCTGGATCAGGAACAGCGTCGCCAGCAGGTCCAAGGAAGTGATTCTGCCCCTTTACTCAGCCCTGGTGAGGCCACACCTTGAGTCCTGTGTCCAGTTCTGGGCCCCCCAGTTCAGGAAGGATATCGAGGTCCTGGAGCAGGTCCAAAGGAGGGCAACTGGGCTGGTGAAGGGACTCGAGCACAGACCCTATGAGGAGAGGCTGAGGGAGCTGGGGGTGTTGAGGCTGGAGAAGAGGAGGCTCAGGGGAGACCTCATCACTCTCCAACTCCCTGAAAGGAGGTTGGAGCCAGGGGGGGGTTGGGCTCTTTTCCCAGGCAACTCTCAGCAAGACAAGAGGGCAGGGTCTCAAGTTGTGCCAGGGGAGGTTTAGGTTGGATATTAGAAAGAATTTCTTTATGGAGAGGGTGATCAGACATTGGAATGGGCTGCCCAGGGAAATAGTGGATTCTCCGTGTCTGGAGATATTTAAAAAGAGCCTGGATGTGGCACTCAGTGCCATGGTCTAGCAACCGCAACGGTGGTTCAAGGGTTGGACGTGATGATCTCTGAGACCCCTTCCAACCCAGCCAATTCTATGATTCTATGATTCTATCTATGAGGTGGGGCAAGAAAAAGGCCAAATTAATTTATCCCCCAATGTGACCCCATGATGGGATGCAGAAAGCCCAAGCCATGCTATGAGTCAGTCATGGATTGATTGATTTTCTTTGTTAGAACTGCTGGAAAATGTTCTGGGGTGAATTCTGACCACGTTGACCCTGGTGAACCTGCCCATCCAAGGCAATATTGACAACGAGGAGAATTGCTCTGGACTGACTGGGATGGTGGCAGTGGAGGAAGGATGGTGGAAGGGAAAGAGCAAGCTTTGCTTTTCCTAAAGATGCTCCAAAAATGCCAAGCAGGGCAAGAAACCAGCAGGAGAATGTCATGGGGTGGAAATGAAGGTGAAGTCAGGGCATCCTCCCACCACTTGGCTGGTGTGCAGGGAATGGCTGATCCCAGGTGTGGGATGGAGGAGCTGCTCACCAGAGCAGCTTGGAAGAGATTTAAGGGGTTTTTGCCTTCTTCTCCAGCCCAGGAGATGATTGATCAGCCAAAAAACACTTGGTCACTCTGAAGACCTCAGCATCATGAGCCATCACACAGATTGTGTGAGCCCTAAGAGCTGCAGCTCTTCAGTTTTGTTCTATTTTCCATAGTGCCAGGAGGTCCAACACAGAGTGAATTCCATGTCACGTTGCACATGAAATGTTCCCTGTGGATATGGCAGTCTGGAAGGAGAACTGAAACAGGCACTTGAAAGAACCCAAATGGATGGAGCCAGCAACTGGGAGAACTTTCCCCATTTTCAGCTGCTTCTCAGCACATCCCTGACATCAACCAAGAGCCAAGAAACCTCCAGGTCTTTGTGTTTTACCAAATGGAGAGGGCAACCATGCTTGAAAAGAGGTGAATATGCCCAGCAAGGAGAAATTGCTGTCTCAACAGCAATTCTGTTGTGTCTTCACTTCTCACAGGGCAAGACAAAGATACCATCAGCTTGGTGTTGTAACCTGTGCTACCCCAGCTTGAGATCCAAAAGATGGGTTTGATTCCCCCAGGTTTTTGGTGCCTTTCGAATCACACCCAGCTGGAGATGAAAATCTTGCTAACAAAGCTGATGTCCAGCAGGATTAATGGCTCACTGACTGACCCCAGGCTTTCAGCATCTTTGCTCTGCCAATCACCCAGCTGGAAATGAAGCAAGACTTTCTTATTGGTATTGAAAAGGCTTTTAGGACGAAAAAGGGAAAAGCAAACAACCCCAATGCAGCTACTCCCCCAAACCTTTTAATTGAGCCTGCAAAGTATTTAAATGCTTGACTGCCCAGGAATTGCCTACAAATTACTCCAGGAACCACAGGGATCTCCCAGTGTGGGGCCAGGGTCATTGAGCTGTTCTGCTTCATGACACTCCCCAGATGTCCCAGGTCTGTGCCTCATCATTAAAGGATGCTCATCCTGTCAAGGGTGCTCTGAGGCCAAGATCCAGCCCCAAAAATCAGACCCAAGGTGCAAAGTCAGGAGCTGAGCAAGAAGGATCCCTCATAACGTGGGCAGAGTTGGCGTGCCTCAGTTTCCCCATTACTCAAGTAGATAAAATGAGTAATGAGGTGAACTCTAGAGGTGGGTCAGCTTAAATATTAATATTTTACAGGAAAAGAAAAGCTCTTCCTTCAGTTTCACCTGCTCACACATGCACATAAAGATGTCTATGTATTAACTTCTTCTATTTCAGCTTGAAAGCAGCCAACAAGGAGCTCACTTTGCACTGGAGGACTTTGTTCGTGGCTTCATTTAGTGAGATACCAGGATGTATTAAAATGAAAAGGGGAAAATCGTCTTTAAGGGAAAAAAAAAAAAGACCCAGACAGACAGAAAAACAGAAAGACAGAAAGATAGAAAAAGAAAGAAAGACATAAAGAAAGAGGGAAAGAAAGAGGGAAAGAAAGAGGGAAGAAAGAGGGAAAGAAAGAGGAAAGAAAGAAAGAGGGAAAGAAAGAGGGAAAGAAAGAAAGAAAGAGGGAAAGAAAGAAAGAGGGAAAGAGGGAAGAGGGAAAGAGGGAAAGAGGGAAAGAAAGAGAAAGAGGGAAAGAGGGAAAGAGGGAAAGAGGGAAGAGAGGGAAAGAGGGAAAGAGGGAAGAGAGGGAAAGAAAGAAAGAAAGAAAGAAAGAAAGAAAGAAAGAAAGAAAGAAAGAAAGAAAGAAAGAAAGAAAGAAAGAAAGAAAGAAAGAAAGAAAGAAAGAAAGAAAGAAAGAAAGAAAGAAAGAAAGAAAGAAAGGAAGAAAGGAAGAAAGGAAGAAAGGAAGAAAGGAAGAAAGGAAGAAAGAAAGGAAGAAAGAAAGGAAGAAAGAAAGGAAGAAAGAAAGGAAGAAAGGAAGAAAGGAAGAAAGGAAGAAAGGAAGAAAGGAAGAAAGGAAGGAAGAAAGGAAGAAAGGAAGAAAGGAAGGAAGGAAGGAAGGAAGGAAGGAAGGAAGGAAGGAAGGAAGGAAGGAAGGAAGGAAGGAAGGAAGGAAGAAAGGAAGGAAGGAAGGAAGGAAGGAAGGAAGGAAGGAAGGAAGGAAGGAAGGAAGGAAGGAAGGAAGGAAGGAAGGAAGGAAGGAAGGAAGGAAGGAAGGAAGGAAGGAAGGAAGGAAGGAAGGAAGGAAGGAAGGAAGAGAAGGAAAGAAGAAAGAAGGAAGAGAAGAGAAGGAAGAAGGGGAAGGAGGGAAGGAAGGGAAGGAACGGAGGAAGGAAGGAAGGAAGGAAGGAAGGAAGGAAGGAAGGAAGGAAGGAAGGAAGGAAGGAAGGAAGGAAGGAAGGAAGGAAGGAAAGAAAAGAAAAGAAAAGGAAAGAAAGAAAAGAAGGAAGGAAAGAAAGAAGGAAAGAAGGAAAGAAGGAAAGAAGGAAAGAAAGAAAGAAAGAAAGAAAGAAAGAAAGAAAGAAAGAAAGAAAGAAAGAAAGAAAGAAAGAAAGAAAGAAAGGAAGGAAGGAAGGAAGGAAGGAAAGAAAAAAGCCCAACTCAATTTTACTTTCATGAGACACTGTTTAATTTTTTGTTTAAGCTTCCACACAAATGGGCAAAATCATCTAAAATTAGATCTAGGGAATTACTTTATCTGCGTGGGGAAAAAGGCTGTTTGATGCAGTGACTGTGTAATAGGGGACTTCTCAGCCTCCCGAACACGTTAGCAAGATGCTTTTGATTTTGATTTTTCTTTTTCCTTTCCCCTTGTCTTGGCAAGCACTCAACCTCTTATTTAAAGAAAAATTAAGAGCTGCTCTCAGGTCTGGCTAAGCCCAATCTATAGATTTTGTTTTAAAGTAAAAGGTTGGACTGTTTGGTTGGTTTTCTGCTTTTATTTGTTTGTTTGTTTGTTTTGCTTTTGCTTTTTGTTATGTGCTTTAACACAGCAGAAGAGCACTGGATAAGCAATTCCATCACTGATGGCATCCCCAGTGCTGATGCTTCCTCTCCACCTCCCCTGAGCAGCATTTCAAGATGCCCAAAATATATATTCAGAGCAATGAATCCTTCCCAAGACCAGAAAAGAAAAAAAAAAACCAAAACTGAAGAGATCTGGGGGTCTCCTTAAGCTTGAGGAAGCAGCTAACAGGGTGATGGGGGTGGTGGGAACATAGCTGCACCCATGGGTCCCAAGAGGTGAAAAGGTGTCCTGCTTTCCATCCTTGTGCAAGATGAGAGCATCTGAGATGCACGTGGGCTAGCAGAGAGGGGAAGAGGCTACCACACGTGGCTGCAAACGTGGGACAGCCCTGGGTGGCTTGGAGGTCAAGGAGTCCCCATGGATCCCCCACGGGTACCTCCAGGTCACCGCTGATCCACGACACAGAGATCTGCAGGGGACAAATCCCCTGCCAGCCCCTTCAGGTCCCTGTGACCACACAGAGGAGTTGGGACCTGAGTTTTGAGCAAGGTCAGGCACAGCTGGGTTGGTTTTAGCAGAGGACTTGCACCAGGTAATTAAAAAATAATACTGAGAGAGTTGTAGGTTTTGAGGCCAGGCCTAGACCTTAAATTCTGAGCTGACTTGCACAGCACCAGCTGGTCAAGGGTGGCACAGAATCACCAGGAATACCCAGCAGCTCCATTCCATCTAGCTTGCAGAGGGTTTCTTGCACAAATAAAGATGGAAAAGACAATAGAGTGAAAAACTGGTATCTTTTCATCTTGCCTTATTGGCACCGGGCATGTGCTGGGGACTCTCTGTATTAAAAACAGTTTTAACCCAAGAGTTTTAAATACAGTTCTGAGAGCAGGGGGCTTGGGGAAGAAAGTAAAAGTTTCTTCTTTTTTAAAAAATTGTATTTATTTTTTAATTTTTATTTATTTATTTATTTGCAACTGCTAGGGGAATTAAGATCCCCAAGCTACCAATGCCCCTGACGTTGGATCTAAGCTCCTTACCTCCTGTCAGCATTTCTAAAATTAAAACCTGATCCACCAGCCACCCAGGGGCTGGGGAACTGCCCTGCAAGTTACACGTGGTGGATCCAAGGGTGAGAAGCTGGCAGGAGAAGAGAACATCATACCCCAGCCTGGAATAAATAAAGGTGAGATGTTCTTTTGCATCATTGTCACCTCCTGGAAAAATCCCCTTCTGTGGTCATCATCTGATTCCACCACTGTAACACCAGTAAGAACAAACTGGTTTCACTCCTGGCCCATGGAGGGACTGGCAGGGATATTCAGGGAATAGATAGAAACACCTCATGCAAATCCCAAGGTTGGTATCTCCAGCTCAGAAACTTCCTTACAGCCTTCAGCTGGGCTCAGGGGTTGAGATAAGACTGGGCAGGGGTCAAGCATCTCAGCTGGCATTACTGGGAGGTCCCATTCATCCTGGGAATGACATCTTTAACTCAGGAATTGTCCCCAGTAATGCAGCACCTATAGACCAGAAACATCCAGATGGTGTGGCTTTTTTTTATTATTATTTTTTTTTTCCAGTGCTTTGGCAAGACCTCTGGAGTCTGAACTTGAAATAAAAGCTGTGGGTTTTGGTGTCCACCTTCTGGGACTGAGACTGAGGTTCAGATCTGTTTGGTGGAGAAGGAACAAGCAGTTTCTGAGTAAATATCATATTTATTAAGAAAATTGGATAGTGAATTTCTTTTTGGTGCAGTAAGCATGAAATGATGACATCCAGGATCTTCAGGGAAGAGAACAAGACAAAAATCAGAACCAGAGCTCAGGATATCTAGAGAAAAGACTGAGAACTTTCTGGAAGAATCCCATGGGATACAACCTTGGAATTTAGGTTAGACATTAGGAAGAAATTCTTCCATGTGAGGGTGGGGAGAGATTGGAAGAGGTTGTTCAGGGAAGTTGTGGATGCCCCATCCCTGGAAATATTCAAGGCCAGGTTGGATGGAGCCTTGAGCAATTTGTCCAGTGTCCTTGCTGCTGCAAGGGGGTTGGAACTGGATGAGCTTTGGGGTCCCTTCCAAACCATTCTATGATTCTATGAAAGAAGAGGGACCCAGGAGAAGAGCTGGGAAGAGAGCATCATCTCATAGAATCATAGAATCATAGAATTAGCCGGGTTGGAAGGGACCTCAGAGATCATCTAGTCCAACCCTTGACCCACCGGAGCAGTTGCTAGACCATGGCACTGAGTGCCACATCCAGTCTTTTTTTAAATGTCTCCAGGGACGGAGAATCTACCACCTCACCGGGCAGTCCATTCCATAGCCTAATCACCCTCTCCGTGAAGAAATTCTTTCTAATATCTAACCTAAACCTCCCCTGGCACAACTTAAGACTGTGTCCTCTTGTCTT